>PVJC01042063.1:0-15060 GCA_004026665.1 Murina feae
CTATGTTGATCTCTCAGACTCTTGCCCTCCCCTGCATGTTGTTCTCTTTTTTGAGCTGTGGCCAGGGCTGGGTGCTGCCTGCCTCCCAAGCTTGCCTACTGCCCATCTTCCTCCAGCCACCAGAAAGCAGGGAAAACCCTGCCTCGTGGTCAGGCCAGCCTTTTCCTGCTCCCTGATCCCCAGAAGGGGTCTGGGGAGCCGCCAAGCAGGACTCCAGCCCTCAAGAGCTTGTTTTCCCGCTCCCCAGTGGCCCCCAAAGGGCCTGGGGAGCCGCCAAGCAGGCCACCAACTCTTTCCCACTCACTCATCCCCTGCTGCCTTCCTTTCCCACTTCCCGGTGCCACCAAGGGGTCTGGGGATCTGCCAAGCAGGCCCCTGGCCCCTGCAGCCTTGCTTTCCTGCTCCCCGGTGCCCCGCAAAGGGGCCTGGGCAGCTGCCAAGCAGGCTGAGACTGCCCCGATGCCTCTTTCCCACTCACCAGCCCGCCACCTTGCTTTCCCACTTCCTGGTGCCCTGCAAGGGGCCTGGGAAGCCCACCAAGCAGGCCACTGACCCCCTGCCGCCTCTTTCCTGCTCCCCAATGCCCCTCCAAGGGCCTGGGAAGCCCACCAAGCAGGCTGCCAACCCCCTGCCGCCTCTTACTCGCTTCCCGGTGCCCTCCAACCCTGCCGCCTCTTTCCCACTCACGGGTCCTGGGTCCTGCGCTGTCCCACCCTGCAGCCGCTCTGTGCACTCGGGAGGTCCCTCAGCCCGGCCTGTGCCCTCTCGCAGTCTGGGACCCCTTGGGGGATGTCCACCTGCTGGCTGCCTGACCAGCCTGGGTGAGGGGCTTTCAGGCTGCCCACAGCTCCCATTGCCCAACGTCCCAGCAAGGCCGGCTAGATGCAGGTTTCCTATAATTGATGCTGTTCCTTTAAGGCGAGGCCTTTTACTAACGAAGCCTCCTCTCTGCCTCACCTCATGGCTTCTATAATGAAACAATTGTTACACTTAATTGTTGCAAATGTGCGTTTTGCTTCAGGCCAAAGGCTAAGGAGCCAGCGAGCAGGTAGTTTTGCTTTCGCTCCTGCTGCAACGGACGCTGCCTAAACATTTACTCAGGTCTGTGAGTGGCGGCCGCCACACCTCGCGGCTTCTATAATGAAACAATTGTTAAACTTAATTGTTGCAAATGTGCGTTTTGCTTCAGGTCAAAGGCTAAGGAGCCAGCGAGCAGGTAGTTTTGCTTTCGCTCCTGCTGCAACGGAAGCTGCCTAAATGTTTACTCAGGTCCGTGAGTGGCAGCTGCCATGTTGGCTGGACTAATTTGCATACAGCCATTCTGATTGGCTGTCGGCGTCCCGGAGAAATGGTTAATTTTACTATTCCGCTTTTATTAGTTTAGATTCTGCCATAAAACCTGATTTACTTAACTTCTAAGTGCAACAAAATATCTCCCTGATATGTGATCTGACAATAAAATAGAAATAACAATAGACTTAGTTTAAATTACACAAATAATATATTAGAGCAATTAAATCATACAATACAAAAAGGATTAAACACTTGTTTGTCTAATAGATTGACATGAATTAAATGATTTTAAAGAGGTAGGAACATTTTCTTTTGTGTATATAATATCCAACTTAAAAAAAAAAATAATTTGGCTCTAGCTGGTAGATAGAGTGTCAGCCTGCAGACTGAAGAGTCCTGGGTTTGATTCCAGTCAAGGACATATGCCTGGGTTGCTGGCTCGATCCCTCCTGGGGGGCATGCAGGAGGCAGCCGATCAATGATTCTCTCACATTATTGATGTTTCTATCTCTCTCCTTCTCTCCCTTCCTCTCTGAAACCAATAAAAAATGTATTTGAAAAAAATAATAATTTGGTTTCCTTTGGAAAGATAAACATGTTAAATTATTTTTCTCTGAACTGTTTAAGAATTGATTATGTTTACTAACTGATAAGTGATACTACAATATTTATTTAAAAATCTTTTTTTTTAAATTTCTTTTTAAAAAATGTGCTGTATAAGTAATATTCTACATTCTCTTCTTTCCCTGGACATATTATTATATGATATGAGATTTTATGTATAAGTCATTGAATATATATATTTGAAATTAAAAACTGTGTGTGCATACACTCCCACTATTCTGAGTAAAAAACAAAGGGATAATTATGAAAATCAATAAAATACTGGAAATCATCCTAAATTATATTTAAAGAATGATAGAATTTGGAAAATCAAGTCTGTACTGATGCTTACTTGGCTAAGGAGCTGAAGCTTGGAAATAATAAATAAAAATAACCAAGCCAAGTCACAAAGTATCTAAAACTGAGTGAAACAGTATGAGCATGTGTAAGTGACATTTTAAAAATGTAGACGTGCACACTCTCTGTGAAACGGTGAGATAGATAAGATGTGTAAAGTTTAATTGTTCTTTGTGGTTCAGGGCACACTCAGTCACCTTGACTTGCCCTAAGACCATACATGATTGTCTTTTCTCGTCACTCAATTAAGCGATGAGAAAAGAAATCCATAGATTTTGTGTTATGGTTAAGAGAGCTTGAGATGAGATGCTGGTTGCCTGCACTTAATCCTGCCACTTCTTATCAGACCATCTGCTGTCACCTCAGAAAGCCAAGACTGTATAATCTTGGTGAAATAGGAATCATTTCTGCATTTAATTTCAGTTGGAAGGAGGACCCTCTTATGTGTATTGATTTTGTAGTGTCACTACCTACTTTTGATGAATCCTCCTTACCTCATAGCTACTGACTGCCATTCCATATTGTCTTAAAAATGCTTCCTCCAATCTTCCCCCATAAATGTTGAGTAAAGTTCATCATTTTAGAAGTTAATCTAGTTTGCATGAAAGTCTGCCTCTGAGTTAATTCACCTTCTAGGTTTAAGTAACATTTGTTGTTGGTGGACCCAAATGTGCTCGGGCTGGCACAGTTAGTGATAAGCAGAAACAAGAATCTCTGGTTACTGATGAGTAGTAGTGCAGCTCAGGACTACGGAAAATTCTCTTGGCTAAAGTCTGTATGTACCTGACCAGTGGCACCAGTATGTTTCCTTAAAGTTGCATCTATATGTGTGCTCTGGCACACTAGGGACCTGCTGGGTAAGGAAAGCTGAAAGAGGTAATCACAGCTGTGGGAAAACATGCATAGAGGTGGTACCTTTCCCCAAATCTGTAGCCTAGTGTTCTGTTGTACTCCAGTCTCAGTCTTAGGAGTTCCTTAGAGCTTGATAGCATCTATAATGAATACCATATCCATATTGAAGGAGCTCACCAACCTCACATTACATCAAGCTAGTGAAAATGAAAACATACAGTCAGACCTCAGTTCTCAAATATCTCCCACCTCAAATAACTTGGTTCTCAGCCAAGATACTCATGGAAAAAATATCTCGTGGCTGAACTAAACTTCAGTTCTTGATCTGACATCCCTTTCAACAAAAAGTGTTTCTGGGCTCACAAAGGAGAAAATGCAAATCAGTTTGCTGCTAAAGCCCCCACGTTGGTAATTAATCTCAGGAAAATGTGCTTGAATATTATTTATTTATTTATTTATTTATTTATTTATTTATTTATTTTTGCTTTTGTTTCTGGCAAATGGACAATTAGCACAATTTTAAAACATTAAGAGGCTATCAAGAGTGCTACTGTTGCTAAGGGTGTGAAAAAACAATAATCACAGGCAATTGAAGAGGTAGAGAAACTATTGATTTGGATAAAGGAAAAGCAATTAGCTGGACGCAGTGATATGTGACAAAGCAGAGATGCAGGATACTGACCTCCTGAATGTACCCTTGGAATAAGTGCAGAAAGTGATAGCTTAAGGCTAGTAGGGGGTGGTTTGATAAATTTAAGAAAAGAGTGTTTGTTTATAAATGTACATTAGACATGTTCTGTATATAAGAAAGGCTACAACAGGGAATCATTGGGAGTCAAGAATGAATTATCGAATTATTTGTTATTTCTAATGGAAAAAATGATTTGGTTTTTGAACATATTACTTCTTGAACAGCTTTCTGGAACAAATTAAGTTTGAGAATCTAGATTGCACTGTAAAGACAAAATTTTGCAAGATTTAAAAAAAATATATATTTTATTGATTTTTAACAGAGGAAGGGAGAGGGATAGTTAGAAACATCAATGACAGAGAAGCATCGATTAGCTGCCTCCTGCACCCTCTCCACTGGGGATGTGCCCACAACCAAGGTACATACCCTTGACCGGAATTGAACCTGAGACCCTTGAGTCCACAGGCCGATGCTCTATCCACCGAGCCAAACTAGTCACGGCAAATTTTGCAAGACTTTAAAGAAAAAAACAACACATCATTTTAAAAGATAAAATAGTTCTAAATATGGCAATCTTTGCTATTAGAAACCATGGAAGTCAAAGATAATGTAAAGACATTTTTTAAAATTCTGAAAGGAAAATAAACATCACCAACACAGATCATGCCAACAATAGCTAGTAAAACTATTTTTTCCAGAATGCAAGAGAAAAAAAAACATTTTTAAATTCAAGGAAACTAAGAGAATTCATGGCCAGCTTATTATCAAAACAAGATATTGCTAAAGGAAGTTCTTCAGAATGAAAAGAAATGATATCAGTGAAAATTTTAAATATTCAAGAACGAATGAACTAGCAAATGCCATAAGGATTATTTTTTCTACTAGAGACCCGATGCACAAAAATGTGTGCATTCAGGGGGTCCCTCAACCTGGTCTTTGCCTTCTCACAGTGTGGGACCCCTTGGGGGATGTCTACCTGCTAGCTTAGGCCCGCTCCCCAGGGGATCAGGCCTAAGCTGGCAGTGAGACATCCCTCTGGCAGCCGGGAGCCCTTGGGGGATGCCTACTTGTCAGTGGGGAGCAGGCCTAAGCTGCAGTTGGACATCCTTAGCGCTGCTGAGGAGGCAGGAGAGGCTCCTGCCACCACTGCTGTACTGGCAGCCGTCAGCCTGGCTTGTGGCTGAGCAGAGCTCCCCCTGTGGGAGTGCACTGACCACTGGGGGGCAGCTCCTGCATTGAGCATCTGGCCCCTGGTGGTCAGTGTGTGTCATAGTGACCAGTCATTCCCAGTTGTTCTGCTGTTCAGGGTCAATTTGCATATTACCCTTTCATTATATGGGATAAATTGTTTAAAACAAAAATTATCACATTGTCTTATGGAGTTTATTATGTATAACACAACATTTTTAGCATAGAGGATGACAGGCTGGAGGTAAATTAAAATATATTGCTAATGATTCTACATTTTAAAGAAATGCCACAATATAAATTCTAAGTCATATATATGGTAGCTTATGGTAATCATCAGAGCAGCCAAATAAATAAATAATGCAAAGAGATAAAACAAATAAAAGAGAAAGTGAAATTCTAAAAATGATTTTTACTTATACAAAAGAAAGTATCAAAGGTGAAAAAGGAATAAAGAGTGGACAGTAGGAAAACAAATAATAAAATGAAAGCTCTAAATAGAACCAGATCAATAACTGAATTAGATGTTAATAGATTAAAAACTTCTGTTAAATGGAATATATTTTCAAAATGGGTTTAAAAAGCAAGGCCCAAAATAATAATATCGTGTCTATAAAATATGCCCTTTTAACTTAAAGACATTGATATGTTGGAAACTAACGCATGAAAAAAGATATAAAGTGTAACTGTAAGTATAAGAAGACTAGAAAGTATACTGGGTGGGCAAAAGTAGCTTTACAGTTGTGAGTACGTGAAACAATGCATTCTTGTATTATTATTTACTAAAGGCCTGGTGCACAAAAATTTGTGCATTCGGCGGGGGAGAGGGAGGGGGAAACACCAGTGTCTTGCTCCATCTTGGCCTGTGCCCTCTCACAGTGTTGACTTATGCCTGCTCCCAGGCGATTGGGCCTAAGCTGGCAGTCAGACATCCCTCTGGCAGCCTGGGAGCCCTTGGAGGATGTCCACTTGCCAGCAGGGAGCAGGCCTAAGCTGCAGTTGGACATCCTTAGCGCTGCTGAGGAGGCAGGAGAGGCTCCCCCCACCACCACTGTGCTGGCAGCCATCAGCCTGGTTTGTGGCTGAGCAGAGCTCCCCCTGTGGGAGTGCACTGACCACCAGGGGGCAGCTTCTGCATAGAGGGTCTTCCCCCTGGTGGTCAGTGTGTGTCATAGTGACCAGTCATTCCCAGTCATTCTGTCAGGGCCAATTTGCATATTACCCTTTTATTATATAGGATTACTAGAGGCCTGGTGCACAAAAATCATGCAGAGGGTAAGGGAGGCCCTCAGCCTGGCCTGTGCCCTCTCGCAGTCTGGGACCCTTCACCCCTTACTGCCTGCCTGCTTGCTGCTCCCTACAGCTCAGCTCACCGTTCCTTAGTGCTGCTGCGAAGGCTCCCACCATCCCACCACCGTTGCTGCACTAGCAGCGCTCCCCCTGTGGGAGCACACTGACCACCAGGGGGCAGGTCTATGTTGAGCGTTTGCCCCCTGGTTTGACCAGTCATTCACCATTCGGTCGATTTGCATATTAGTGTTTTGTTATATAGGATAGAATATTGAATGTGCACTGTAAATGAAAAATAAAATTTAAAAAAGAACTAAATAAAATTTTAGAGCTGAAACATTTTAATATATAATATATATATATATATATATATATATATATATATATATATATTTTTTTTTTAATTCTCACCTGAGGATGCTTTTAAAATTGATTTTTAGAGAGAGAAACATCCTTGTGACAGAGAAATACCAGTAGGCTGCCTCTGCACCTGCTGACCCAGCAGGATCTAACCTAAACCTAAGTGTGTGCCCTAACCTAGAATCCCACAGGAAATCCTTTGGTGTACAGGTTGAGACTCCAACCAACTGAGACACCTGGCCAGGGAAGACCTGAAAAAATATTTTAAATGTATCCCCAGGCCCTGGTCGGAGTGGATCAGAAGTTAGAGTGCCCTCCTATGCACCAAAGGGTCATGGGTTCAATTCCAGGTGAGGGCACATACACAGGTTGTGGGTTCCATCCCTGTCGGATTGCTTGGGCAACTGATAGATATTTCTCTTTCCCTCTCCCTTCCTGTCTCTCTAGAATCAATGAAAAAACATATCCTTAGAGGAGGACTTACAAAGAAAAAAAATGCTCATTTGGTTCAGTGGGTAGTGCTTCTCCAGGCGGACTGAAGGATACTGGGTTGGGCTCAGATTGAGGGCATGTACCTGGGTTGCAGGCTCAATCCCCGGCTCTCGTGGGGGATTCAACAAGAGGTAACCAATTGATGTCTCTCAATTAGTTCCTGTCTTTCTCCCTCCCTTCCACTTTCTCTAAGGAAAAAAAAAAAAAATGCAAAAATGTCCTCAGGTGAGGATTAACCAAAACAAACAAACGCCCATCCTCAGTGTGATTACTGAAGGAGCATATGGAAGTGATGGGACTTGGCTTTCTAACTGTTTTAGCAACTCTGCAAGCCAGAGGGTTTATTTTTATTTTTATTGATTGATTACTTTAGAAAGAGGAAAGGAGCGAGAGAAACACCAGTGTGTTGCTCCACTTATTATGCTCTCCTCGGTTGCTGCTTGTCTGTGCCCTGGCCAGGGATCCAGCCCGCACCTGGCTGCATCAGGAGGAGGCTCTAACCCTCTGGGTGCCCTGGCCCTGCTGCGGGTGGAGCGCCTCTGCCACAGCAAAGGTCTAGGTTCCATCCTGTCAGGCACCTACTTAGGCTGCGGGTTTGATCCCGGTGGGGCTGACTGCTGCTCAGGAAATGACCCGGGAACCCAAGTTCTCTAAGGCAACCTTGAGCCGGCTCCTAATAATCGCACACCCTGGTATTCATGTTCTTATCACCTCTTGAGTGTGAGTTAGAGTTAAAGACTCACTTCTGCCTTCTAATATTAGGTAACTAAAAAGATGACTGCTTTTTCTTTCTGCTCTCTCGTGGACTGCTCACACTGGGAGAACCATCAATATATCACAAGGCAGCCCACTTGCCGCAAACAGCCAGGAAAAAAAATGTGGCAGTTCGTGAGGAGTCGAGGCCCAATGAGGGAGCTTAAAAGACAATCTTCTTCCAGATGAGACCGCAGTCCCCAGCAACAGCTTTAGTGAATGTTCATTACCGATAGAGTCAAAAGCACCTACTGCACAAAAATTGTGACGTGACAAATATTTGTTGTTTTAATGTGCTAACTTTTGGGATAATTTATTATGGTTTAACTTTAGCATAACCAATAATTTCACCAAATTTAAATTACATAGAAAACTATCATATTATAATTTAAGTTAATTTAGAACAAACATTTGACAAGTTCAATACCAATTGATGAATAAAAAACAATTGAGCTCATCAGACTTAGAATAGAAGGAAACATCTGTACTGACGAAGAACATCTAAGATAATCTACAACTTAGATCAGGCTCAGCGGTAAAAGATCAAAGCTTTTTCTCAGACTTTGGAATCAAAGATGTGCTCTCTCACCATTGCTATTTGATGTTTCTATTGGAGTCTTGGTGCAGTAAAGCGAGAAAATAATTGAAAGAGGCACAGATGAGGAAATGAAATAAAACCATCTCTTTTTGTAGATGACATGGTTGTTTAGGTAGAAAGCCTTATTTCAACTCTAGAACTAAGAATTATAATTTTAAAAGGATGTGAAATAAGAAGTTAGTATAAAATATAAGTGCATTTTCATATAGTAACAGGTAATATTTGAAAAAATTAAACTTAAAAGAGTGATATTTACAATGCTGTGAAAAAATGGAAGCACTCAGAATGAATAAGAAAAGTTTTACAAGGTTTTGTCACTGAAGACTATAAACATTGCTGGAAGAAATTAAAGAAGCGTAAATTAATGGAATAATAAACCACATTTATTGAATTATACGTTTATTATTGTTAAGATTCCTGTTGTCCCAAATTCATTTATATCTTTAAGGCTGTCATATTCATACTATCAGTGTACATTTTATAGAAATCAATGAGCTAATTCTAATATTTATATGATAATAACAATGATTCAGAATAGCTAAATTATTAAAATAAATTTAAAGAACTTATAAACTACCTGATCTCAAACTACTCTGATGTTCCTGCAGTTAAGGTGGTGTCATTTGCATTTTAACAGAGCTATATGGATTAATGAAACAGAATTGAGATTCTAGAAATAGATATACTGATATGTAGTCAATTGATTTTGATGAAAATGATAAGGCAGTTTTAATGGGGAAAGACTTTAATAAATGGTGCTGGAACAACTGGATATCTATGTAGGAAAAAGAAGAATCTTATTCCTTATTTCACAGAATACACAGATATCAATTCAATATACACCATGTAACATAAAAGTTAAACCCATAATCTATATATATAAATAAAAGCCTAAGTGACCATTGCAACCAAATAGATGACCAAACAGGCTGTATGGGGAAACTAGGCCGGCAGTGGTTAGTGAGCGGCGACCAAACGACCAAACAGCAGGCTGTGTGTGGTGACCAGGCCAGCAGAGGGGCAGTTGGGGACAACTAGGCCTGCAGGGGGTGGTAGGCAGTGAGAGGTGACCAGGTTGGCAGTTAGGGGCAACCAGGCTAGTGGAGGAGGCAGTTGGGGGCAACCAGGCTGACAAGGGGGCAGAAAGGGGCGACCAGGCCAGCACAGGTGACAGTTGGGGGTGACCAGGCCAGTGTGGGGGCAGTTGGGGGATACTAGGCTGGCAGGCAGGTGAGCAGCTAGGAGCCAGTGGTCTCAGATTGTGAGAGGGATGTCTGACTGCCAGTTTAGGCCCAGTTCTCAGGATCAGGTCTAAACTGGCAATCGGACATCAATGTGGGGTCCTGGATAGGAGAGGATGCAGGCTGGGCTGAAGCGACCTCCCCCCCCATGCTTGAATTTTGTGCACCAGACCTCTAGCACTTATAATAAAAGGGAAATGAGAAATCTTTAGTAACTTGGAAAAAAAGAAAAGGTTTCTTAGGACATAAAAAACATCAATTAAAAAGATTATATTTGATTTTATCACAATAATTTTTGCTCTTCAAAAGACATCAGTAAAGAAGGAAAAGTTCAAGTTAGAGAATGAGATAAAATATTTACAACACATAATCAGACAAAATGCTTGCATTCATAATGTATAAATAGCCTATAACTTAATAATAGAAGGTTAAAAACACTTAGACATAAAATGACATAGACAATTGTTACACATGATAGTAAAGACCAACTTCAAAAGCATTTTGTGAAGGAAAATATGGTATAATACCACTTCTATGAGGAGCCTAGAGTTGTCAAATTAATAGGGTCAGAAAATAGGTAGTCGGGGGAGTGATGAGTTGTTTAATGGGGACAGAGTTTTAGTTTTACAAGATGAAGAGCTCTGGAGATGGCTAGTGGGGTGGTTTCACAACACTGAATGTATTTAATGCCCATAACTGTACACTTTAAAATGGTTAAAATATGTGTCAATTGCATTTGTTTGTTTGTTTTTTAAATAGGAATTATTATTTTTCTAAATAAAGTTTTTATTTTTGAAGTACATACACACTTACACATATATGCTTTTTTAAATAAGTGCAACAAATCTATTATTCTTTGCTAGTGACCTTTCTGCTGTTTGTTGCTTTAATATTGATTTGAAAGAGCTTTTTGTATACTAATCAATTGTGCTTTTTTCATGTGTTTAAAAAAATGGTTAAAATAGTAGATTTATGTTATGAGCATAACCACAATCTATATATATAAAAGCCAAGTGACCAGAACAACCAGAAAGACTGAAATGACCAGTCACTATGACGTGCACTGCAGCCGGCCCACTGGCCCTATTGGGGGTGGGGCTGACTGGCCAATCTCCTACCACCCCTCCCACCAGCCAGCCCCAGCCCCTATCAGTCCCCCTCCACCATCGGGGGCAGAACCAGTCAACCTCCCACAGCCCCTCCCTCCGGCCACTTGATCCCAATCAACACGCCTCACCTTGATTGGGGGTGGGACTGTCTGGGCACCCTCCTGCATTCCCTCCCCACAGCTGGTCTGGCCCCAATTGGCCCTGTGCACCAGGCCTCTAGTTAAAAATTAGAAGAGAAAAAAACAACAACAACAACAACAACATGGCACTGTGTTCAAATGTTAGTTCTCTTGACCTTGAATAAAGAATTCCCCCTCTGAGGCAGAACCATTTTATGGGCAATCTCCTCTAGCTGCAAATCTGGGGGTTTAAAAAAGTAGGAGGGAGGCATGTGCAAGGAAGAGGTCAGAGTCCCTGTGACAAGCATTTGGTTGCCCAATGGCAGATGCCCAGGTTGATGACAGCAGACCAGGACCTAACAAAACCCATTATTCAGATGGAAAAGGAAGAGGCGACACCGAAAACCACAGTCATTTCTGAAATTTGCACAGTTGACATTTTTCCTTCATAGCAGAAAGGACTTGAATAAGAATCACAAAAGTTGAGGAACATATATTTTCTTCAGGATTTAAAAATGGTGTCTTGCACAGAGAGGCTACCTGCAGTGAGGGTCAGGCCCACCAGTGTTTGCTGGGATGCAGTTGTTAGGCACAGCCAGCACAGAGAGGGAAATTTCATCTGAGCAGAGTGGTTGGTGGGCAAGCCGGAGGCCACTCCTTCACTGTCCGCAAGTCAGAAGCCCTGTCCCCAATTGTGTCTGCATCCTCCTCCATTCGGATCAGCTGCTTACCTCTTCCTAGTAGTGGGCACGCCAAATCCAGACATCCCTCCCCTCTTGCTGGGCAGCCAATGGTACAAAAACTGGGGTGTGAACAGAAAATTTCTTCCTCCTAAGTCCATTGAGTATCTGAACATTAGGAAGAAATAAAGATGTCCAACCAGATTTCCAATGAGCTCCTTGATTACTGATGATGTAATTGAATCCAAGGATAACCCAAGGTAAGTAACAGGCCTTAATTTGTGTTTCAAATCAAAATGACACAATCAAGTCTGTTCAGCTGGGCCCAGACATAAAGCATGATCAGGGGAATCATCAGCAACTGCATGTCCATTGCTAAACCAATAATGACAATGCAAACACAGTTTAAGAGGAGAATGAATAAATAGTCTGCAGACAACCCATCAAAAGCTCCTGTGTTGAGTCATGTAGAATCCTGATATAAGAAATATAAATTGACCAAATAAAGAAATACAGTTCCTGGACCCACAGGGGGAAAAAAAAGGTGACAGTGATGGGTCTCCAAATTTGGAAGCAGTAGAGAGAGAGGCTTCAGGCCATAAGATGAAGTAGGCTGGGCTGATGAGACCTAGTTTACCAACCAAGGACACCTCCTTGGTAGTGGCAAACCAATAGTGCGTGATGGCTGGGATACTCCTGAACCAGTCCCTGATGTCAGATATCTTTGCTGCTTAGATGGCCAGGATGAGCACAACCGCCTGACTCCCCACCCTGGCCCGGCCAGCTTCCAGCATGGAAGGTGTTGAGGCAGAAGCCACCCAGTTTGCAGTGCAGAAGATGGAGATCAACGGACATGTGGTGCCACCGAATTTGGACAAGTGAGCAAAAAGATTGTTTTTTAAGTATATCTAAAAAAAAAAGCAAGAGAGAAAAGACTACATGCAATATATTTTATATAAAATTTTAGAAAATTCAAATTGATTTAAAGTGATAGAAAGTAGATCAGAGATTGTCTGGACTTGGGATGGTTGAAGTCACACATTTTCAAGGAGAAAGAAAATAAAACTTACAGTTGATAAAACTATATTGTCTTGATATGGGTGTTGATATAGGTTTATATTTCTGATCAAAGTTTAAATTATATACTTTAGATGGCTGCAATATAAATTTATGTAGTATATAAATAGTACTGTAATAGATTATACAAAAAATTGAAAAATTTAGTCTAAACCTTTCTCATAGAAGAAAATAATGTAACTGTAAAAATAATAATTCCAGGGTTGCACATGAAGGTCTTACGTTATTATTATGAAATATACTCTAAATAAGGCACATGCAGCATGCAACATTCTGTGCTCTACACAGTGATGTAACAAGGTGCCAATAGAAACTTTGAAAGCACTTTCTAGAAACTCCACATTAGATCTAACCATGACCTCCTGGTCCATAGGTTGATGCTCAACCACTGAGCCATGGCCAGGCAACATCAGCATTCTTGAGGATTAAAAACAGTGGCAGAGTAAGTGGATGCTGCAAGGACATGCTCCCAGGAACAAACTGGAATTACAACTAAAATACCGATAAACTTCTTGAATAATCAATGGAAAACTCTCAGGAGACAACCCTGACCCCCAAGGACCAAAAGTGGAGACCACATAGAGTGTGGTTGGAGAGGCAGAGGTGAGAAAGGGCTGGCCAGGCACCCACAGTTAGTAACTGAAGTCCTGGAGAGATATCTCAGCTGTGGGAGGGTGCCACTGAGAACTCGGGGATCTAATGCCCAAGTTGGGCCCCCACCAGAGAGCATGAGAACTGAGAAGGTTACCCACATGACATCTGGCTGTGAAAAGCAGCAGAGTTACTGTCTGCCAGGGAGTGACAGACACCCTCTCCTCAAAGGGCCAATGCACAAAACTCCCGGTGAACCCTTGTGGTCCAGCAGAGGGAGGGTGAAGGGTACTAGAAGTGTGAGAGCAGAACCCAGGACTTGGGACTTGTAGAATAGAGCTCAGAAGGCGGATACCCCAAGTTTCCTCAGCTGAGTCGTTCCCTCACACACACACAGCAGAGAACATCTTTCCCACATAGACACTTGCCTTGCCTGGGGGGAGACAGTCAACACACCCTATTGGAAAACACCTTGCCCAAAAACCACTTAAGAGACTAAAAAGAACAATTAGCCTCCAGGTAGAAGCAATTGCCCCATTCTGCTGGAAAAAAAAAATCTTATTACACCCGAGGATGATTGCCTGGGGGGCAATTCAAATCAGAATCCTGTCTACTCTAATAAAAGAGTATGCATATTAACCTTCACTCGGAGACACCTAAGATTTGCCCACCAGCCAAGCCATGCCCACCAGCCAATCAGAGTGACTGTATGCAAATTAACCCATCAAATATGGTGGTTAATTTGCATACACAGGAGAGCAAAGACTAAAGACAGTGTAGAAGGAAGCGAAGTGCTACAGAAGGGAGCCAAGCAGTGGAGAAGGGAACGGAGCTCAGGCAGCAGAGATGGTGAAGAACGGAGGGAGAAGCGGAGGTGGGGGAAGCCAAGGTGGCAGAGATGGGAGTTAAGGTGGCAGAGACAGGAGCTGAGGAGGCAGAGATGGGAGTTGAGGCAGCAGAGAGGGGAGGGAGCCAAGGTGGCTGAGGTGGTAGAGATGGTAGCTGAGGCAGCAGAGACAGGAGTTGAGGTGGCAGAGATGAGAGGGAGCTGAGGCGGCAGAAACAGGAGCCAAGGCAGGCTTCGCTCCCTTCTCTGCTTCGCTCTGGCTCAGGAAGCCATATTATTGCAGGAATCTTTCTGCAACAGGCTACTAGTTAGTCCATAGGCAGAGACAGTCTCTGGAGACTTTGAGTCTTGGCCTGATCTAATTAGTCAGAAATAGCCTTTAACAATGTCCTACACTAGAGATTGAGAGATATAGAGGATCTACCTAATACATAGTCACAAACCCAGGCAGCCAAAATGAGGAAACAAACAACCAACCTGCAAATGAAAGCACTAGAGAATTCTCCAGAAGAAGAGGTAAATGAAGCAGAGATAAGAAATTTATCTGAAACAGAGTTCAGAGTAACGATGGTAAAGATGCTCAACAGCATGAAAAAAAGATACAGTAACTATGAAAAAAAATCTGAGATAAAGAATGACATAACACAACACATTGGAAGGAATACACAGCAGAGTAGGAGAAGCTGAGGATTGAATCAGTGAGAAGACAGAGTTGAAAATATCAATCAGAGAACCAAAAAGAAAAAAAAAAGATAAAAACAGAAGGACTGCTTAAGGGAGCTGTGGGACAATGTGGAACATAACAATATTAGAATAGTAGGTATGCCAGAAGAGGCAGAAAGGGAGGAAAGGATAGTGGCAGAAAACTTCCCTAACCTGGTAAAGGAAAAAGTCACACAAATTCAGGAGGCACAGAGAA
>PVJC01042064.1:0-15079 GCA_004026665.1 Murina feae
GCCTCCTGGGCTTCCAGTGTTCTTTCTAGCAATGCCTCCCAGCTCCCAACCAGAGTAGGTGTCTGTTCTCCAGAGGGTGTTCCAGCCAGAGGGGATAGGAAAATGATTTGGGACAGTACACCAGCATTTTAGTAGTTATGTATTTATGCATTTTATGTATTCTGTTTACCATTAACTTCCTTATGCCATTTGATACGGGGTTCACACAAGGGAGGAGTCGCTGCAGGCTGGAGGGTCAAGGGGGGCTGCCTAGGCCTTGAAACTTGGAAGGAATGGGAAAAGAGCCAACTGCGCATTAAGAGTGTACTATGAACAAAGCTCTAAGGCTGGGCGTTGTCAGGCTTGAGCTGGAACTCCAAGATTCTCAGGTGAGCATGGCAGGGAAGTAACCAGGTTGGGCAGAAGCCTGGGTACCAGCAGGAGAGTTCTATTCACAGCAGATTTGGAGGCGGTTAGACTGCAGGCAACAAAACCTGCAGCAGCAGAACCCGCTTCGGGCAAGGGCGGCAGGGCCTGAGCTCAGCAGTGCAGAGAGATGCCAGACGGACAGAATGGAGGGGCCCAGAGGCAGGAAGCGTCTGAGCATGAGGGCACAGGCTGGGGGTAGTTACCGAGAAACTGAATGGTGACCACATGACGTGGGTGAGTGCCCTTAAAATTACTCAGGGAAGAAGAGGAACATAGAGCTTTCTCATCAGTCACAATGGGCATTAGCCATTTCATGTTCACAAACCCTATGGGCTGAGTACTGTTTTCATCACTGGCTTAGGGGTGAGAAAACTGAGGCTGAGGAAGGTTAATGAGGTTGTGGAACTGGAATCAAACCAGGGCCTTCTAACCCCAAAGCCTATAAAGTTTACTTAAAGACATTATTTAGCCCAGCCAGTCAGGGCAAATGCTCCAGTTGTGGGTTCGATCCCCAATGACGGGGGTAAGGGAGGGAGTGGAGTGTAAGAAGCAGCCGATCAATGATTCTCTCTTATGAATGTTTCTGTCTCTCCCTCTCCCTTCCTCTCTGAAATCAATAAAAATATATTTTTTAAAGAAGACATCAATGCAATGTAAGGGACTTTTAAATTCTTTTTTTATTTCAAACTTTCTAAACACACAAGAAAATGCGCAATACATAGAGTTTGATGCATTTTGGCAATTGCATTCATCTGTGTCACCACCACTCAAAACAGGACAGAACATTTCATTCTCCCCAGAAAATTCCTTTACGATTCTTTCCTGTCACTTCCCTTCCCCAGCCCCCGGGGGACACATTCTGATTTCTATCTCCATGATTGGTTTGCCTGTCCTAAATTCCATGTAAAGGTGGTATGCATTCCATGGGATCTGGCTTCTTCCACTTGGCATGTTTGGGGATTCATCCATGTCATTGCATGTATCAATATTCAATGCACATTTAACTCTGAGCCCCTGAGAAGCGGGTACAGAATATGCTGGCAATACTTTTTAACAGTGTCTGCAGGCTGTTCCCTGGTGGCTTTCTGAGACCTTCATTCAGTCCATGCAAAGTGTCCACTTGCCTGAGAGAAATTAGTATCAGCTGCAGAAGAAAAGCCAAGAGAAAGACTAAGGTAATCAGAGATGTTCCTCACGTAATGAGTGTTGAATTAACTTTTCAACATAATGGCTCTTACATCGCATTTTGGACAAGGGCTTATTTCTTCCAGTGCAATAACCTTTATGCAAAAGCACACTAAGTAAATATGTTAAGAGCAGTGATACTTTGACATCCTGGCAGGGAAAGGTCCCTCAATAATTAAGTCAACGCCACAGTGTCTTGTCAAAGGCCATCCTAGGAAATGCATTTGAACCTTGCCTTGTGTTTGCATGAGCAGGGGGCCCCGTAACTAGCCCAGAAGTGGGAGGGAAAGGTGAGAGAGGGAAGGAGCCACGGTGTGACATGCTGGGCCGGAATTGGAGGGGAGCGGGGAGAGGCAAGGGTTGGAGGATTGGAGGGTGGGGGTGTTGCTAAAAATTAAAAGCAGCCTCGGGGAGCTCTGTGCCGCTACAGGTGGGTGAGATCTGTGAGCCCCCCACATGCAGGGAGAGGTTTAGGGCTGGGCAACCATCCATCCTGCAACTAGAGCAGCTGGACAGGGGTGGGCGTGGGGATGGGCATCCACGCAGCAGTCTGGTATGAACTGTCCACTTACTACCTGTACCTGCTGTCACCACCGAGTAAGACAGATATAGTCAAAGGGGTAAAGCAGAGATAGAGGCTTACAGGGCTTGGGGGGAAAGTCGGTACAACTACAGAGGATTTGTGGCATGGAGAGACTTGGGGGCAGGGCAGGAAGGAGGGGAGAGGGGAGGGGAGGGGAGGAGAGGGGCCTAATTTTGTTCCTTGACCAGCAAATTGGACTCAGGAGCACAGTGCCCAGAATTCTGGTGGGTTGTTGAAATCTCCCAAGTGTAAATCTTATGTCTGGGTGTTGTGTAAAACTCTAATGGGGCACTGAGGGTGAGGGTGGAGGTTTGTCCTGTTTTGGTTTCTACTATTTATATATTTAGGATTCATTCATTACCTATTTGGGGTGAGGGGCAGGAATTTAAGGACTTTGCTAATATTCATTTGCAGATTTTCTTAGGAAATATTTAGCCCTGGAAAAATAACTTACTATGGGCCCGTTCACAAATACCCAGACCATTCAGGCTCTAAGGGGTGTGTGAAATACCAAGACGATAGAGAAAAAGAAATTAAGGGATAATTTGTTTTTCCACCTACATTTTACATGAGCCTGAGAATGTCCGCCCAAGAACTCGAGGCTGATGGTGGGAGGAAATACGTTTGGGAAACGTCTCCCCTACAGAGATATCAAAAGTGTCTGCTAAGCCCTAACTGGTTTGGCTCAGTGGATAGAGCGTCGGCCTGCGGACTGAAAGGTCCCAGGTTCAATTCAGGTCAAGGGCATGTACCTTGATTGCGGGCACATCCCCAGTGGGGAGTGTGCAGGAGGCAGCTGATCAATGTTTCTCTCATTGATGCTTCTAACTCTCTATCCTCCCTTTCTCTGTAAAAAATCAATAAAATATATATTTTTTAAAAAGTGTCTGCTAAGCACAAAGTCCTGGGGAGAAGGGCGTTCAAGTTCCCGATGTAATTTTAAGTGGGAAAAGCAGACTTCGCTTTCCCCTTGTATCCATATACGAATTGCATGATTTTCTTGCTGATATTTGCGAGAGGGTGACATTCCCTTTAACCTCTGACTTGAAGCGGTGGTCTCATGGCTTTGCTGCCTTTCTGCGCACAAGGCCTCAACCCTTCCAGGACCCCATGGCCTCCAGGGCCTTGGGGGTTATGGCCTTTATGAGCTCAGGCCTCCGGGGACTCAAAAATGCAGCCTCCACGCCCCCCACCCCTACCCCGAGGTCCCAACCCATACAGAAGAAGAGAGTCCTCAATGGGCTCTGGATTCAGACAAAGCTTCGAAGCTGGCATGAATTCAGGGAGGTTATTTAACCTCCATGAGTTTATGAGGATTCAATGAGAAAATATAGGTTAACTATTTAGCCAAACCACTGGGCACAGGCTCAGTGCTGAGTCAATGAGCTCCATCGTTATGATTATCACTGTTATTTTACTAGCTTTATTATTTTATCGGCGTAACAAGTGAGCTGGCAATGCTAGTACAAACCCTAGCCAGAACTTGGCAAGGCCCAAATAAAACCAGACCCGCATCCCAGCAAAGGAGCCCGAAGGAGTCGGGGTGCAAGAGGTCTGAGGAATCCACTCGCCCGCAGCCCCAGGCCAGCCACCTCCCTGCTCCTCTGGGCTCTAATGGGAACCCGCTTTTACATAAAGTTTCTTTGAAGCTGGCAACTCCCTGATGTCCCTAAGCCCAGGGACAGCTCCCAAAGGTGGTGGGGTTTTTTGTTGTTGTTTGATTTAAATATATTTTTGTTGATTTCAGAGAGGAAGGGAGAGGGAGAGAGATAGAAACATCAATGATGAGAGAGAATCATTAATCGGCTGCCTCCTGCATACTCCACACTGGGGATTGAGCTCACAACCCGGGGATGTGCCCTGGCCAGGAATTGAACTGTGTCCTCCTGGGTCATAGGTCCACACTCAACCATCAAGCCACACCTGCTGGGCAAAGGAGGTGTTTTTTAAGATGTTGAGCCTAACCGGTTTGGATAGAGCGTCGGCCTGCAGACTGAAGGGTCCCAGGTTCGATTCTGGTCAAGGGCATGTACTTTGGTTGCAGGCACATCCCTAGTGGGAGGTGTGCAGGAGGCAGCTGATCGATGTTTTTCTCTCATCGATGTTTCTAACTCTCTATCCCTCTCCCTTCCTCTCTGTAAAAAATCAATAAAATATATATTTTTTTAAAAAGATGTTGATGGGCAGTCTGCAATATCAGCCAAATGAGGGGCTTTCCTTTGGGGACCCGCCTGGTAAGGAGTTCATGAGTGGCCAGGTGGTCTTGTGTTTGAGAAAAAAAGAGTCTGTTTCAAGGTCAGGCAAGTGAGGGCGAAACTTCCTGTCAAGGCCTGGGGGGTAAGGGGAGTAAGGAGAGGTGGCAGTTTCTGTAGGTTTGTCACATGCTGCCATTTTGTAACATGTAAGAATCGGACTCTGGTGATTTTTACTTCACAGGAGGCAAAGCAGGGCAAATCTGCTGGGGGTGAGGAGGATGGGGAGATGGTGCAGCTGTTTGTCAGTAAAGGAAGATTGACCCGTCCTCATATCCCAGGGTGGGTGCACAGTCATTGTGGACAGTGATGGTGCCAGGCATCTCCAGGTACGGCGGATGCAGAGTAACTGGGGAGTCCGAGGTCCTCAGGAACCTCAGGGCAGAGGGGAGAGCAGGGAGAGGATCACATGGAGCCAGTGCAAGGACCCCAGCACAAGGTCATCCTTCCCCTGGATGGAGGCGACTCCTGTGTCCCTCAGGGAACATCATCTCGAGGGCTTATTTCTGCCAACGCAGCCCTGGAGAACCCATCAGGGAAGCCTGCTCCAAGCTAGTTCTTGCTCAGAGAAAATTCCAGGGCCCTGAACCCAGAACTGGCTGGATATCAGAGCCAGAAGGAACGGCCATGGCCCTGTCTTGCAGTTCCAACGTGTTTTAAGAAACCAGGTTTCCAATCATTAGGTTCTGCTCAAGGGAGAGGAGGTGGGGGAGGAAGCAGAAGAGAGAGAGGAGCCTGAACTCAACTCATGTTACGAAAATAAGCTCATACTTCACTTGCTTTAACATTTTGTAAATAAGTTTCTCAAGCAGAAATTTTGAATTAAAGAAATAAAGTGAGAAAGAGCAGAGAGCTGCTTGCTGCAGATGTGGTGTGGTGAGCTGAGGGAGCCCAGTCAGACACGCACATGTGGTGTAACTAACGGTGTCAGCTTTCCCGACTCCAGCAATCCTGCTCTTCAGACCTGACAGCTCATCACCTCCACACTTCGAAGTGAGTCCATTTCATTTCGGGCCCTCGCAAATGAAAAGGAGCAGGCCTGTGGCGCTTTGATGGAGTGAGTGGAAAATGGTTTGTGTAGGTAATTTGAGCACAAAGTAGAATTCACCAGGTGGTTTTATATCATTTCATAAACTTTTATTGAATGAAGATCATAGTGTTTTGAATTTTTATGTCACATTTCTTTCTAGGGAACAAAGCACATTCAGATATATTTTCTTAATTGCCCCAAATCCCTCTGAAGTGAGAGCTAGCAGGCACTGTCATTCCTATAAAATAAAATCCACAAGTAAAATGGTCCTGCTTTTTCTCTTGAGCCCACCAAGGTATGTTGGAACCCAGTAGAAATTCTTTTAGTCACAAAAGAACCCCCTTATAACTGTTCAAAACACTTTAATATCACGATGAGGTTCTGCTTTATGACTTCTATACAGGTTTATGAATTCCAGCTTTGAAAGCTGCAACTTCTGAAATCCTACCTTCTCCACTTAAACATCAGTTTCAAAAATAATCTTTTTGAATATGTAAAAGATGAGAGAAAGTGTTTAAACCCCTCTTTAAGATAAGGGCCTGATCGAATGGCAATCCTGTTCTTCAACAGATGCCCCAAAAGTTTAAAAACAAAAAACAAAAAACTTCCTGCCTTTCCATTATAAAAAAGAATGTATTATACACCATTCAGGGGGCGGATGGAGGGAATGTTAACAGAAGTTGCTGCCATCACAATCATCAAAGAGCATGGGGTGTGTGAGTTTGAGTGCAAATGTGTTTTTAAAGAGACTTTTTAGTGACTTGAGATGTAATTCACATGCCATAAAATTCACCTTTTTAAAGTATGAATCTGTAGTTTTAGTATGAAGTTGTGCAACTGTTACCACTAATTCCAGAACATCTTATTACCCCCCAAATAACCCATATCCATTAGCAGTTACTCCCTATCCACCCTTCCCCCCAGACCCTGGCAACCACTAATCTCTTTTCTGTCTCTGTGGATTTGCCTAGTATGAGCATTTCATATAAGTGAGTGATACAACATGTAGCCTTTTATGTTTGGCTTCTTTCACTTAGCATGTCCATGTTGTAGCATGTATCAGTACTTAATTCCTTTTTATGCTGAGTAATATTTCCTTATATGGATATACCACACTTCGGTTTTCTACTCATCGGTTGAATTGTTTCCACTTTGGCTATTATGAATAATGCTCTGACTTTCATGTGCAAGTTTTTGTGTGGACATACGTTCTCAGGTTTCTTGGGTAGAAATGGAATTGCTGGGTCATAAGGTAACTATGTTTAACTGTTTTGAGGAACTTCCAGACTGTTTTCCATAGTGGCTGCACCATTTCACATGCCCATCAGCAATGTATAAAGGCACCAATTTCTCCACATCTATTTTGATTATAGTCATGCTAGTGAGTGTAAAGGGGTATCTCATTGTGTAAAAAGGGTGTCCACATAGATCATCCATAAAGGTTTACAATAGGATGTAATTGTCTTCCCCGAGAAGACCAAACATCTATTACAGAATTATTGCATAGCCTGCAACTTATTTCTAAATCCTTCATTTTGGCAGAGCAAGCTCTGTCTTCTGTGTGTTACAATATAAATAACTAGAGGCCCGGCACACAAAATTCATGCACGGGTGGGGAGGGGCGGTGTCTCTCAGCCCAGCCTGTACCCTCTCCAATCTGGGATCCCTCTTACAATCCAGGACTACTGGCTCCCAACCACTTGCCTGCCTGCCTGCCTGATTGCCCTCTAACCACTCCCCTGCCAGCCTGGTCAATGCCTAACTGTCCTCCCCTGCAAGCCTGGTCACCCTTAACTGTCCTCCCCTGCTGGCCCAGTCATCCCTAACTGCCCTCCCTTGCCAGCCTGGTCACCCCTAACTACCCTCCCCTGCTGGCCTGGTCATCCCCACTGCCCTCCCAAGCAGGTCTTGTCCCCCGCAACTGTTCTCCCCTGCAGGCCTGGTCGCTCCCAACTGCCCTACCCTGCTGACCTGGTTGCCCCTAACTTCCTCTCCTGCAGGCCTGATACCCCCCAACTGTCCTCCTCTACAGGCCTGGTTGCCCCTATCTTTCCTCTCCTACAGGCCTGGTGCCCCCCTCTGCTCTCCCCTGCAGGCCTGGTCCCTCCAACTGCCCTCCCCTGCAGGTCTGGTTGCCCCCAACTGTGCTCCCCTGCAGGCCTGGTCCCCCACAGCTGCCATCCCCTGCAGACCTGGTCCCCAATAACTACCCTCCCCTGCCAGCCATTTTGTGTGTTGGAGTGATGGTCAATTTGCATATTGCCTCTTTATTATATAGTATGGCTGAAAGATGATTACTCAAACCCACAGATGACTGTCCTCTTAGCCTCGGGCCCCCGACTCTGCCCAGCATGAGGCCAGCCCTGGCTGACGGTGTCCTGCGTCTGCTGGGGGTTTGGGGAGACAGAGTCAGAACTCTCATCCCCTGTGGCGCTTTCACCCACACCCAGTGAAGGGATTGTGCTTTCTTACCTCAGCTTTTCTTGTTCTGGTTCCTCTTCTGAAGCCCCAGAGTCTGACTGAACCTCCAAGCCTCCAGCCCCTTCCCGGAGATGCACTGGGCTTCCTCAGCTGTGGCAGTACCATCTTAGTTCTTGTCGACCAGGCCCTCTAAGGTCAAATAACCCCAAAGTCAGCAAGTCAAGTGACCAAAGATGGGACTATCTTTGTCTCCTACTCACATTAACTTAGTTCCTGAGACCTCGTTTCTGCTGAGATGGAGTTGTTACTCCTGCCAATTCAGAACAACTGGTTGCTTCGTTTAAAAATCATGTCCTTTGCCCGAGTGTTGTGGCTCAGTGGTTGAGCATTGACCCATGAACCAGATCAGGGCACATGCTCAGGTTTCGGACTCAGTCCCCAGTCGGGGGCTTGCAGGAGTCAGCTGATAGATGTTGCACTCTCACATCAATGTTTCTCTCTCAAATCAATAAAAACCTTTTTTTAAATCACACCCTCTGTGGTAGCCATACCTCAGGTGATCTCAGTGCTGGAGGCTGTGCAAGACTTTGCCTGCTGCATCCCTGCTGGCCTCCGAGAGCAGGCCCCGGGCTGCTGTGTCAGCTCTGCTTCTGATGTCCTTGCAGTGGTCAGGCCCCTGCTCCCTTCTCCTCTTTGTCCCAACCTCAGGCTGGCCCACCAGATCCCTCCACAAAGATGAGGAGTCCTGCACCCCACTTTCTCAGAACCATACCCATGTCCCCAGGCCTGAGGCTCCACCCAAGCCCAGTCCCAAGACACTGCTAAGCCCCACCATTCCAGATTCTATGAGAGTTAGTGTCCCAGGCTACACTCTGAGGGACAGGCTGACCTAGCGGAGGTAGCCACCTCCCCCACCTCTGCCCCCCATTTGGCATTGCTCTGAGGCAGACTCCCTGGCTTTTCCCTGTCTTGTAGCTCTGCTCCTGTCCACTGCAGAGCATCGTCCTTTCCCTCTAGTTAGCTCCTGTTTTTTAAGGCGGGAAAGTTGTTTTCATCCTCGTTCCTCCTGTTCTCTAGGCCAGAGTTTCTTAAAGCATGCGCCCCGGACCCTCCCGCAGCCCCAGCACCCAAGGTCTCATTAGGCTGATTCCAGGGCCCCACCCAGACCTGCCCAGGCAGGGGCCCAGATGGCCCAGAAGCCGCGATCGGCGGCCCTGGGTGCTCCTCGCCAGAGAGTGCGCATCACTCCGGTCGCTCAGATGGTTTAAACCAAGGCTGGGTTCCCAGGCTCCTTCCTTTCTTAGCACCAGGCTTTCAAACTCCTCTCTGCTTTGCATATTCGAGGGCCTGCCTGCGAGCCAGCTCCAACGCCAGGCTTCACTTCTCGGCCTGAGACAGAGCCATGACTGACTCCACTCCCCCCCACATATGCCCAGCGTACCGTCGGCGACAGTGCCTCTGAGCTCATGTGTACATCCAGGAAACAGTCACCGCCCTCAGGGTGGCAAACACGCCCCCTCACCGTGGGAAGGTCAGTGCTCCGTCCGAGTTTCGCTTCTGGTTTCGCTGGGCTTCTCCTTCCCGTGTTCACGTGGAAGGGCGGCGGGCGGGACGGCAGAGGGAGCCATTGCCAGGAAAGAAAATCATCTGGTGACCCTTCAACACGTCACCTCAGGACCAAGCCACCTGCACCTGCTGTTCCGGAGGGAAGAGTAGGTTCTGGGAACCGAGCTGGGCACCCGGGGCAGCACAGCGCACACACAGACACCATCCCTGGTCCCCAGCCACCATCCAGGGAGGATCCTGCCTTTGTTAGGACTGGGGAGGGAACAGCAGGGGAGCCAGCCTAGCGGACCATCTGGAACCTGCTGAGAGAGGACAGCATTGAAAGCCAGACCTGGAGGCCCGGTGCAAACAGACACAGCGACCTCCGGGCAGAGGACACAACCCCCAGCAAGCCAAGGACTGGCAGCTGTTCCCCTCCCCAACCCCCACCTCCACCTCTCCCCCCAGCTTCCTAGCTTGGTAGTCACTCAGGGCAGCTTTGCCTCTTCTCTTGCTCCATCACTTAGCCAGAGAGTTGCCCGAAGTTTCTGACATTTACCTCTGCCCCTGCTAGTTCGGGCTGTGGGCTCTCGAGCACAAACTCCACAACTCGGTGTGTAACAGGTCAGTTATGTGTTTCCCTCAATTAAATGGACTCAGCTCGGAGTCCCCGCCCCCTTACTACAGAGCTGTAACCTAGGTTTCAAGGGAGACCCGTCTCTGCTACCCTCTCCCCAAGGCCCTGTGAAGGTGCTGAGCGTCTTATTCAATCCAGGACACTCCTAAGAGCCCTTACTGCTATGGGCTGAATGCTTGTGCCCCCCTCACCCCGCCCCCATCCTGTGCTGACATCCTAGCCTCCAGGGTGGTGGTTAGGAGGTGGGCCTTTGGAAGCGGATTAGGCATTAGCGACCTTATAAAGAAATACAGAGAGCTCTTCCTCTCAGGCCTTCCCTCCACGTGAGGACTCGGCGAGAAATCCGTGGTCTGGAGCCAGGAAGTGGGTTCTTACCAGACGCTGAAGCTGCTGGCGCCATGATCTGGCTTCCAGCCTCCAGAGCTGTGAGCAAAAAGCACTCGTTCGCACCGTCCAGGCTGCAGTACCTTGTCACAGCCGGCCCAGCGCACTGAGGCTGGCTCACGTGTGGACCGAGGCCAGGGTCGAGGTGGCCCTTGACTGTGGGAGGGGTCTGCCACTCGGAGCCAAGCTCAGAAAGGGGGGTCTTTGCTGAGACTGGAGTCCTGGTGCCTTGCATCTGGTCTCCCAGATGCACCCCAGAGCCTGTCCCAGGGACCCTGTGAGAGAAGAGGCATTATTTGTGGGTTCCTCTAAAACATTAGCTGCCTCCCAGTCTCTCCACCTCCATCCCAGCAGGCTCCTTCTCCGTCCTCCCACCCCGTCCATCTAAGCCGATTCCTCACCTTCTCCCTGTCCTGGTGTCTCCTTCTGGGCTGAGATGGGTGAGAGGCCATGCTAATCAGCATCTCCCTGTGCCAGCCCTGCCCCAGCCCAGCGGGAGCATGTTCTCCATCTCCCTGCATCCCTCCAGAGAGGAGGGCATGGAACCCGGGTTCCCGGCCTCTGTCCCAGCTGCTTCCTCGGTACAGGAACTCCCATGGGCCAGGAGACACGCTCTGGGGGTGCCGCCCACTGGGAGCCGCCATGTCCCTGGGGAGCCCTGGGATGCGCTGGACCCTCCGAGGCCTCCATGCAGCCTGGCCCAGGCCCTACCGTCCACCCCCCTGCTCCTGTGCCTTCACAGCCCTGCAGGGGTGAGAGGCAGAAAGCTTCTCCCTGCTCGTGTGAATCAGAGGGCACTGGTGGAACTGAAACCAGTGTCTGACTTTTACTCAGGGCCCAGGTCCATGTTCCTCCAAACCGAAACCCTCAGGGATCTGTTTTTAAAGGTGAAAACTACAGACGCGCTCCCGGCCCACAGGCCTCCACCGGCTCGCCCTCCAGGTCCTGCACTTGCCCGGCTCAACAGTCCCTCTCCTTCTGCTGGGTTCTGAGCCTGCACCCCTCTCCCTCCCCCCCCAGACATCCCCGTTTGTCTCTAACTCATCGCCTTCCTGTGCATCCCCGCCCCTCACACCCACCACCCTCTCACTTTCTAAAGGTCATTGCCGAGCGCCCTGACCCTCACGAGCTGCAGCGGCAGAAAGCAGCCCCATTCACGAGAGGCAGCTCCGCCGGAACCCGCCTGCCTCTCCCTGTCCGTCACTGGGCCCTTTCGGTTCATCTGGTTCCTGCCTCCCATGTTACCGAGAGAGAAAGAGAGAGGGCGCAGGAGGACGTGGCTGGCCCCTGCCCACAGGGGTGGCTGAGCAGGAGCAGTGAGGCTGGCGTCGTGGACACGGGATTCACCACGCAAGCGCTCCCAGGAGACATGGGAGGGAATGGGGGAGCAGGACAGGCAGGGAGGAGCCATCTCAGCTGAGGTCCCCGCTGTGGCACGGTCCCCAGGGGAGCTGCGGGGTAAGTGACCCCCAGTGATTCTCACCCCAGGCAAGGGAGCCCGCCCTCCTGCTCCCCCCCTTCAGTTACTGCGACAGGCTACCCCAGGGGACAGCAGCTCCCAGGACACATGCCTGGAGGCATCGATGGTCCACCCGCCTTCTCTGCTGTGTGGTATGTGATATGCATAGAAAAGCAGCCCCTCAGCTCTCTGTGTATTCCATGAGGGGCCCCATGGCCTTGGGACAGTCCCCTGATGAAGGTTGCAAATGGCCCATCTCAGCAGCAAAGCGCACAACCTGGACGCGGGCACATCGCCAGTTACAGGGACGAGGGGCCTGGCGGGGCCCTGGCCAGATGGCCATGGTCACCCCCTCCTCACCCTCCGCCCCGGGCCAGCCCTGTTCCAGGGGCCTCAGGCATCGTCCACTTAAGCCACACTCAAACCATGAGCTCGGGACTGGAGGTAGCGTCCTCATTCCACAAAAGAGGAAACGGGCTCCGAGAACTTCAGTCACTCGCCTGAAGCTGCTGAGTGTCAGGAGGGTTTCCAGCCAGACACTCGGTTCCTGGCGACTCAGCAAGCCTGGGGCAGTGTGGAGCATGACCTGGTAACGGGAAAGCACACTGACCTACTTAGTCATGTCTGTGTGGGCGGGTGGAGGTGAGCAAAATGTGCTCTGAGGCACAAGAGTGTGTGCACGTGTGTGCGTGCGTGTGCGTGTGTGTTTGTGTGTGCACGTGTTTGTGTGTGTGCGCATGTGTGAGTGTGTGCATGTGCGTGTGTGAGCGTGTGTGAGTGGTGTGTGCATGTGTGCATGTGTGTGCATGTGTGAGTGTGTGCAAAGGGGTTCTTCGTTCTCCCCCCGCAGAGGAAATCGTGCATCACCCTCTGCTCCCACGCGAGTGCCCGTCCCCGTGTGGCTCTCTAACCACGGTCGGCAACGGGACCCGCTGCCTGGTTTGTAAACAACGTGTTATCGGAACATCCGGGCTCATTGGCTCCCTTATACTCTCTGCCTTGCGGGGACGGTGGCAGAATTGAATAGCTACATCAGAAGCCTCCTAGAACATTCACACTCTGGCCTTGATAGGGAAAGTTTGCCAACGGCTGCTCTAAACATTCGCCTCTCTTCTGGCATAATCGGCCCTGAGCTTATATTTTCAGTGTATTTGGCAAACATTCCTGTGGCCGACGGTGCTGATCCCAGCCCGTCATGAGCCGGCAGGGAGGGCGGGAGGGAGCTGGGGCTTCCTGAGAACCAGCAGCGTCAGTGAGTCAGGGCCAAGCATTGTGTTTCTGAACTTCAGCCCCTGTGTCTCGTGGTGTCGATGCTGTATACCACCCGTACTGTTACTACATGTTTCAAAACTGACTGACTTTTAAACCTGTTATACAGGGGGTCTTTGGTTCAAAACCACTACCTGTCCCTAAAGTGTCTGATGCGATTCCCTTCAAGACATAGAGCCTACTTACCCTCCCCTTGAGTGACTCGCTGCTGGAGAATGGAGGAAGGCAAAAGTGACAGCGTGAGACTTCGGAAACTAGGTCACACCAGACACTGTGACTTCCTCTTGAGTCACTCGCTCAGGGGTAAGCCAGCCACTGCAGCCAAGGCGTGAGCAGCCCTCCAGTGGGACTCCTGTGGTAAGGAACTGAGGCCCTCAGCCAACAGCCCTGTGAGAGGCCATCCTAGGATAAGACCCTCCCGCCCCAATCGAGCCTTTGAATGACTGTAGCTCTCCCTCACATCTCACCTGCAACCTCATGAGACTTACATCCCATCATGCAGCTGGGTCCCTCCCAGGTTTCTGACCTGCTGAAACGGCGGGGGGTAACAACCGTTACCTTGTGTTCTAAAGGTCCACACTGGCTGGCACTTGGGTAGGATAAAGTCTACCAATTACAAATTCCCTGAAACAGATTTTTTTTATCATCTCCTATGATCTTAGTATTTTTGAAGACTCATTCCAGAAAGCAGCCTATAAAGTTCAGATGGCTTTTTGAAGGTTTTCTGGGCCTTTTATACTAAATGGTAAGTGCTCTAATGAAGCTTTAAAAGCTGTAAAATTAAATCAGCTCTTTTAGGACCTGCATGGAAATACACAGTTGCTTTTAAATTCCTTTGGCCCTCAGAGCCAATGACTAAATGGTAAACGCTTTATTAGGGTCATTAGCATTAGGGCAATCTTTGGGGGTTTGAGTGTTCATAAAAACATTGCATTGTTTTTCGCAGCATACTAAATAGTCCCCAAATTACACAAAGTCTGGCAGGGTGCTTGCAGGCTGCTGGCACTTACTAATGCATAAATGGACGCAGGTGGTGTCGGAGTATGACGAACAATACTCTTTTTGGAGAACGTTTCTTTTAACACATTAAATGCCCTCAGAAGTCTTAGATGCATTGGCCTGTTTCCTTCCCGGCCTCATGTTATAGTTAAGATGTCCAAGCAAAGCTGCTCCGATGGGCTTCATTGCAGGTGAGGATGTGAGTCTGTGGAGACTCCTAGGAAAACTCTCGCATTCATGATTAAAAGGTTGGGTACAGTGGCCCTTTTTCCTTCATCCCTCCTTCTAGTCTTGGATGTGGATGGGATGGCAGGCGCTCTGGCCACCGTTTTGCAACCCTGGGAGAAAGCTCAAAGAAATCTCAGTGTTGCCAGTTGTGTTCGTCTAGATCCTTCAGGAAGCAGATGCCTAAATGGGATGAAATGTGCAAGGATTTTATGAGGGGAGGAAGCTGAAGAAAATGGGAGTGCCATCCGGGCGCGATCGAGAAGTCTGACCCCAAGTGAAGGAGAGAAGGAGGTTCCGCAGTCCATACAGAAAGTTCAGCAAACCCACGGGGGAGTCTCCACAGCTGGCTGTCGCAGGAGCCCATCTCCAGGAGCTGGTCTGCGCTGGTAACCCTGCTGCACCGTCAGGGGTTGGGAGCTGCCTGTGGAAGGTATGGCTTCAGCACAAACATTGCGACGGGGTTTGAAAGTGCAAGAGCTGAAGCCTTGGTCATTTGCGCTCCCTGTGGCTGGAGGGCTATGGGGCCTATTCCCCTGGCCACCAGACCACCCTTTGCATTACTGACCCATTGCCAAGAACTAACTTCCTCTGCGATGCTTGCCGTCAGAGGAAAACAAGCTTCCATCGGTCTGTGGATGGCCTTGGCCCATTGTTTATCACTTGCTGGCGAATATGTTCC
>PVJC01042065.1:0-15087 GCA_004026665.1 Murina feae
ACACACACACACACACAAAAGGTGCCTGGCAGACTGGGGCCATCATAGGACATCCACTGAGGGGTCCCAGACTGTGAGAGGCCACAGGCCGGGCTGAGGGACTCCCTCTACCCCGAGTGCACAAATTTTTGTGCACCAGGCCCCTAGTAGGAAATAAAACTGAAAGATACTTACTATAGTAACCATATAATACAGTGTCCTCAATCTGTCTGCTGACATTAGCATTAGCCCAGTCCTAGGACAAAAAGGAAAAGAAATATTAATGAAACATACATCTGTTTAACAGTTATAATTAAGTTTTACCATGACAGAATATTACTCATAAATGTATCAACTCAAACGGGTACGGTAGGTACCTTCAAGAAGTGACAGACAAGTAAGTGCTGAGACAGGAAGATAACCGTAGTTCTGGGGAAACACATAGGAACAGGAGGCACCTAACTAAGACTGAAGTTCAGGGATGGTGTCCCAAAATAACTAAACTGAGACCTAAAGGAAGAGAGGTCGTTCTGGGGGGTGGGGAGGGGCAGTAGGGAGGAGGGAAGAAAGGAACAGCCATGGAGAATTTGAAAAGAAACTGCGAAAAGCTAAACAAAGATTCACCAGAGCTTTTGGAAAGGTAAAAGAAAGCAGGTAGAGTGAAAGAGAACAGGTTTGAAGGAGTAGTGAATCATGATTATGCTAAGTATTTTGGACTTTGTCCTAAAGGCATGGAAAAATAGTGATGAATTTTTATACAGAGACAACTATGATTTGTATTTTAGAAAACTATTTGAATATACACACATACACACACACACACCCCACACACACCGTATTTTCCGGCGTATAAGTTTGGACAGAGACCTTATGCAGCACAAAAAGGAGCCGATCAGACACACTTGCAGTCTCCGTCCAGCTCCACTCAAATGAATGGAGTGCGGCCGTTTTTGAGCTTCCCCCACCATATGCGGCGACTGCAGATTTTCCAGTCCGGCTCGGAAGTCTCAGCACCAGCCTATAAGACGACCCCCGACTTTTGAGAAGATTTTCCTGGGTTAAAAAGTCGTCTTATATGCTGGAAAATATGGTACATGTGTGTGTGTGTACATATATATATATGTACACACACACACACATCTAATCTAATAAAAGCGTAGTATTAAAATTGACCGTTTCTTCAGGACACCTAAGCCGCGCCCACCAATCAGAGTGACTGTATGCAAATTAGCCCAGCCAAGATGGCGGAGGCCACAGCCCCAGAGAAGCTGCACACTGGGGTCCAGCAGGGCAGATGGAAAACCTCTGCCTCGGGAGCTGGGGGCAGGAGGAGCAAGCCAGCCAGTGGCCGCAGCCGCAGGCGGGAGGAGCAGGGCGGGAGGAGTGAGCCGCCCTGAGGCTGCGGCCTGGAAATCCATCAATGGCCAGGGACACACACGGAGGCTTAAGCCTCCGTATGTATGCCCCAGAGATCAATCACTTTCCAGGCGGAACCCGAGGGGCAGGAGAAGCGAGCCCACACTGCTGTCCAGGGGAGACAGAAGCTGTGCCATTGGTGGGTCTCCGAATGGAGGGGTAGATGGTCCAGAGGTGGAGGTGTTCCTGCTTTGCAGCTACAGTGCCGGGGCTGCATGGGCAGCTGCCACCTGGCTGGGGCTGAGCCCTGAGCTGGGGGTTAATGCCCCCTCCCCATGGAAGCTTTAATGAGGGAAGGAGAGCTGCTCCCTTTCTCTCTCACACACACGCCTCCTGGGCCCACTCTCTCGCTGGCTCCATTTTCTCTGCCACCTGGGCAGGGGTCTCCTGTGAGAGGCCCTGTCTCCCTTTAGAGCTGGGGTGAACCCACAGGAGCCAGGAGACAGAGAGATGGGCAGGGGGTGGGCAGAGGGAGCAGCAGCCAGGGAGAGTTTGGGGGTAAGTAACCAGGTTGGGAAGAGGTGGAACAGGATGGAGGGAAGAACTTTATAAGTCAGTGGACAGCGGAGTTAAAAAAAAAAGAGGATGTATGAGTGAACTGTAGGACCTATAATGAAAATCAAGTAAAGTTGCGTACTGGGGATAGATTTTAAAAGAAGTCAGAAGAGAAAAAAAGATAAATGATAGTGGATAATTAGGCAGGTAGATAGATAGGTATTAAAACAGTGGCAGTAAGTCAAGAGGAATGTATGGCAAAGGTAGGATGAGAGAAAAAGAGGGAGGGAAGAAAAGTTATAAAGAGGGAGCTGGTAGAGCTTAAAAGGAGAATGGGAAGAAGGAAGGAATGTGGGAGGGAGCAAAGCAGGTCAGAGGGAGGAAGTAAAGAAAAAAATTAAGGTGGGAAGGAAGGAAAAGGGGAGGGTGGGCAGGGGTAAAGATAAAGGAAAGAAGGAATGTGGGAAGGGAAGGAGCGTAGTAGAAAAATTGGAAGAAGGATGATGGAACAGAAGTAGGAAATAAGGAGGAAAGAAAAGTTTATAAATGATGAGTCAGTAGGAAAAGTGTGACATAAAGGAGAAAAATTGTGTGAGAAAAAGCCAATAAGGAAGTCAAATACAATTGTGCGTGAAGGGGATAAGATTAAAAAAGAAAGTTAATAGGGGTGACCAGGCCGGCAGGGGAGGGCAGTTAGGGGGATCAGGCAGGCAGGCAGGCAGAGTGGTTAGGGCAGGTAGGCAGGTTAGTGGTTAAGAACCAGAGGTCCTGAATTGTGAGAGTCCCCAAGAACTCCGTATTGGAGAGGGTGCAGGTCGGGCTAAGGGACCGCCTCCCCGCTCCCCATGCACGCATTTCATGCACCGGGCCCCTAGTATATACGTATATATACGTATATGTGTATATATGTATATATGTGTGTGTGTGTGTGTGTGTGTATATAATATGTATATATTATTTGTATTATATACTAGTATATACTAGGGTCCCTAAGACTAGCCAGCAATCAGTGCCAATTAGGGCTTTCCTTCCCCAGCTGCCAGCTACTGGCTGGGGCCTTCCTTTGTTCCGTGCTGGCCCCTGGTGGTCAGCACACGTCATAGTGAGAGATCGAACTCCCAGATCCCAGTCAAACTCCCAAGGGGACACTTTGCATATTAGCCTTTTATATATATATTAGGGGCCCAGTGCACAAAAATTTGTGCACTCAGGGGAGTCCCTCAGCCCGGCCTGTGCCCTCTCGCAGTCTAGGACCCCTCGGGCCAGCCTGAATGAGGGGCTGATGGCTATTTGCAGACTGCCCACAGCCCCTTCAGGGTTTGGGTCCATACTGGGGTGCCTGGCCAGCCTGAGTGAGAGGCTAAGGGCCGTTTTCAGGCTGGCCACAGCCCCTTCAGGGTTCAGGTCCCTGCTGGGGTGCCTGGCCAGCCTGGGTGAGTGGCTGAGGGCTGTTTGCAGGCTGGTCACAGCTCCCATTGACCCAAGGTCCCAGTGAGGATGGCTAGAAGCTGGTTTCTGGGGTTTATCTTCTATAATTGAAACTTTGTTGCCTTGAGTGGAGGCCACAGCCAGCCTATGCAGGCAGTTTCCTCCATCACTGGTGCAAAGGAAACCTCCTGTTTGCTCTAGCTCCATGGCTGACGGCCGCCATCTTGGCTGGGTTAATTTGCAAACTGTCGTTCTGATTGGCTGGTGGCGTGGCCTGGCTGGTGGGCGTGGCTTAGGTGTAATGGAGTGAGGGTTAATTTGCATATTACTCTTTTATTAGATTGGATAACCTAAAAGATGCCTTGGCCGGGGAGTTGAGTTGGTTCAAGTGTCATACCAGTAAACCAAGGTTGGGGTGCAAACACAGGGCACATACAAGAGTCAATTAATAAATGTATAAATAAGTGGAACAAATCAATGTTTCTTTCTCTCCTCCTTTCTCTTTCTTCTCTCTCTTTTCCTTTTCCTCTCTCTCTTGCTCTTTCTCTCTCCCTCTCTCTCTCTTCCTCTATCTCTCTCTCTCTTCTCCCCTTTCTCTCTCTCTAAAAATTTTTTTAATTAAAAAATACCTAAAAGATATTTAGATATTTAGGTGATGGATGGAAACTTAACTTGGGGTGGTGAACACCATATCATCTACACAATACAGTGTACAGTTGATGTGTTGTAGAATTGTGCACCTGAAACCTGTATAATTTTGTTAACCAATGTCACCCAATAAATTTAATAAAAAGGCAAAAATACTTAAAAGAATCATCAATCGAAGCTCTTTTAAATTCATTCCACACAAGTTTTCTATAAATTAGTAATTTAACTTAGAAAATTCATTCAAATTAATATTTTTAGATAAAAATATATATACATTAATGAATTAGAATTGAATTATGATGGCAAGTCTTTTTATTGAATATCCTAAATTTTATGCATATGAAAAATTAAACCTGGAGAGTCTAAGTGACTGGTCATTGCTATTAAATAGCAATGCTCAAATTAGTATATGTAGGTCGATTTTTTTCCATATACTTACAGAGGTCAAAGTATTATCAATATCCCACTATAAGTACTCTTAAGGAAGGATATGCACATTTAATTGTCCTAAAATAATTTAGGTTTCTTACTTTCCTTTTTCTTTGCTTTTTAATCTATGGACACCTCTAATAATGAACATCTACAAATTTCTTACAGACAAATACCTAAAAGAATAAAAATGTAGGAAATCCAAATTTAGTCTTACAAATAGAAAACCTTGACACACGATGCACAATGAAAAATATTTTTCCAATAGCAATTAAGACTATAAAAAAAACTTAAGAATAGGTTAAATAAAAATTTATGTTTAACTATATAATGAAAACCAACAATTAGACAATTATAAAGATCTAAAGAAATGGAAAGTCACATGTTCCCACATGAAAATATTATAAATATTAAATCCTTCCTAATTAATCCATAAAACTATATACTGCCAATCAAAATACCAATTATGGGGTGGGGGGACTTGACATGCTGACTCTAAAAGTCATCTGAAAAACACAAGCAAGAGATGGACAATTTTTTTGAATAACACCAAGAATGAAGAATTTACCCATTTACTAAACTTTATTAAGAAAACATAAAAATCTATTATTATAGTAACCTTTCACTTCCCAAGTGGCAAATTTAAAACATTAATAATATCCAATAGTGACAAATGTGAAGGAAAAGCCATCTCCTACACAGTAATAGTAAGGAAGACAGTCTATAACATAGATTTGCATAAATCAGGACAGCTATAAGTACATAGATATGTTCTAAAAAGAGTAGTACTATCCAATGAATGACATGAAGTTCTCTTTCTTACTGGGTTGCCTCGCAACAAGGTAGCCCACATGGGGCCTCCCCTTCCAACACAGTAGGAGGAGCTGCACCCAATTTCAATTATGGGACAAAGGGGCCCAAAGTTTTAGGGTTCAGCAACTGGAATGTCCTAGTGCCCCATGACAACTTGCATCTAAGCTCATATTTCTTGGAACCCAAGTTCATACTATTTACCTGCAAAGCCACTCTTCTGCTTGCCCTATAAGAAGAGGCAGAGGCACCTCTGCTGAGATGTATGCACTTTGAGAAAGCTCGCCTCTTTACAGAATGTCAAGTACATAAGCACTTGTTTGCTTACTAATAATTATCCCCATAAATTCCTGCCTGTACTAAGTAATGTTTATTGATTTTTCACCATGAGACCTTTACCTAACAATATTCAGAGTAACACTGTTTAAAATATTAAAAACAACAACTAAACTGAAGACAATCTACATGCCTGGTAAAATGTATTACTGCACATTCATAGCATGGAATATCATAGAGATTGAAAACAAATCTAAATAAACTGGCATAGCTGGACATCCATGAAGTAATTTTGAGTACGAGGAAGCAGAACAAGTTGCAACCAACAGTTTTAACAGTCTCTGTCTAAAAAAGTACTGAAACAAACACCCATACATTAACAGAAAAATGAAAAATTTAAGCAGTGCTCACCACATAAGAATGGAAAAGTACTGGGGAGAATTCCATGCAATGATTGGAAATTTTTTCAAGTATCTAAATGAATACATACATAAACAAAGCTTCAGCTCCTAACAGCTGTGTTTCTCTAGTGATTGTTTATACATCAAAACAGAAGTTTTAAAAGATTTCTAAAACTTGAAGACTTTTTGAAACAGGATAATTACATCTACCCTTACATAAACTCTCTACCACTTTCCGACACACCCTCATGAGGTATTAACATACCCACTGAGAATCTGTTAAAAGCTAAACTTTAAAATTGAGTAAGACCCCAACTTCAGAAAAAAATAAATAAGTGTTAGAGAGATTGAAGGTAATTTAAAGCCAAAGATTCACTGCAATTTAGTATTTTTTACTTTGCAATGCTCTTGTTTAACCACATCTTGTGCCAAAAAGAAACTAAGTGTTACTGTTACTATTTTAAAGCTAAAACTATGTGTAAAATATACAACATCACTCAAGAACTATTAGTGTATTTGGCTTTTATACACTGTCTTGCATCCAAGGTATCTGATGTTCTTATCCAAAGAACTTAGTTTATGAAACCTTCCTTCTTCCACATTTTGAGAACTACTATGCCCTTCATACATTTTATAAATCACCCCCTCCCAGAGTAAAGATCAAAGGAACTTAAGAGTCATTTAAGACCCAAAGGAATGTGAAACAATCAAGAACTAATACTAAATAGAAAATATTAAAGAACATTTCAAAAAAAAGGAAAAGGGAATAAATATCAGAGGGAAAAAAGATGTAATGGGTCGTATATATAAAATTCCCTTTCCCATTCTTCAGGTGACATTTTGAAACACTCTGTCCAACCCAAAATGACGTTTGAATCTCCTTAATTTTACCTGGTAACCTTCACCTTAGATCAGTGTTCTCACTCAGAGGTGATTTTGTTCCCATGGAATATTTGGCAATGTCTGCAGACATGGGGTTGGGGAAGTCAATATGCTACTGGCATGTAGTGGGGTAGAGGCAAGGATCTGCTAAATATCTATAATGCACAGAACAGTCCCACACAACAAGGAATTACCCAGCACAAAATGTCAGTGGTTGAAAAACACTAACTTAGAGGTTTCTAAAATAATATGAAGCCAAAAGAACTTCCTCACCTTACTACCAAATCTAACACCTAGATTCTACCTGTATTCGATAGTTAACTCTTCCTTCTGCTAGGTGCCCTTACCATGTATAGCCAATATTTCACTGTTAGACACCACCCCCCTAAACTCCTTTGCTTTCTCAAGGACACTGCACCTACAAAAATAACCTCTCCACTCTCAAGAAGTTCTCCAACTCTACTGAATACTTAAGTACACAAACCCTACTAATTTCCATTAAGCAACAAAGAGATCAATCCATACTCAACCACCACAAATAAAAACCACTCCCCTGATCTCACTCTACTCTCCTAAAGGACAAAACTCACCAAAAATTTGTCAGCATTCCCTATCACCTTCTCACCTCCCTGTCCACATTTAGCCCACTCCAACCTGACAACCCCAATGCTCACTGAAATTACTTTTCATGCTCTTTGGTTACCATTGACCAAAGCCAACAGTCACTTTACCTCTCTCATCACTTCTCATCATTGGAAAAAGCTATCATTTTCTCTTCCAGAAACACATTCTTCTGATTGTCACAGCCTCCCTCTTCTGATTTTCCTCCTTTTAGGTTACAGCCTTTCCTCTTCAGCTAACGTCTACATAATGAGCACTCTAATCCAGCGATCGCCAACCAGTGGGACCACAGGTGGTCCGTGAGGTCCGAAAGGTTGGTGACTGCTACATGGTCCAATGCCTTCTCTGACTACTCACTCTCCCCAATTACTAATCAGCCCATAGCTCTAACATCCATATTGATGATTTCCAAATATTTCACTCCAACCCAAAAATCTCCCTGAAATATCAACTCTCTACTTGACACCTCCACTTGAGTATATGTAACAGGAACTTGAAGTTAACTTACACTAAATACAACTCTTTTTTATACATTCATCTGCCCATATGCATGCATATGCCGTTTGTTCCTTCAGGCTTCCCTATTTCTTTAAGGTTCACAAAAACCAGGCATCAGTGCTTCAATTTTGTTTCTCCTTCACCCTCCATAACTAATTCATTAGTAAATTCAAGAAGTTCTATCTCCAAAATATATACCAATTTTAATCATTTTTCTCTACTAGCACCACACAAATCCAATTCACCTTATCTTTTATCTTCATTAAATTCACACTTCAGTCCTAGCCGGTTTGGCTCAATGGATAGAGCATTGGCCTGTGGACTGAAGGGTCTCAGGTTCAATTCCAGTCAAGGACACATGCCCAGGTTGCGAGCTCTATCTCCAGTAGGAGGCGTGCAGGAGGGAACCAATCAATGATTCCTTCTCATCATTGATGTTTCTATCTCTCTCTCCCTCTCCCTTCTTCTTTGAAATCAATAAAAAAAAAATTTTTTTTAATTCACACTGCAGTTAGAGGAAAACCTAAACTCATTAACATGTCAAAAGTGATAAGTAATGGGGTCCCCACCTTCTCTTGATCTCAGCTAGTACACAGCATAAGCCCCAACACCACACTTCACTCAAAAGACCAAACTCATCCCTGCCAAAAGCTCTTTATCTACTGATCCGTTCTCCCTAAAGGCACTTCCTCTGGCTCTTTACCTGACTAGATTCTCTCATTTAGGTCTCAAGTAACCTCAGCAGTCTGGCCTACTACCTATGCAATTTGATCTTCCAATCTTCCTATCTAAATTGCCTACATCCATCTGTTATATTTCCGCATAGAATTCATCGCTATGAAGTTAGCTTGTTTTGCTGTTTGCTGTTGGTCTGGTTTTACAGTAGGTAAGCTCCATGACAGCAGCAGCCTCATTTGTTTGAATTGTTAATCTGCAGCACTCACATTTACCAGGTACATAGTACAAGCTTAATAAATATTATGAATGAATATATATAGATGTAATGAAAAGTACAAAGCTCTCAAGATACAACTACCACCATCAGAGTAGGATTGAAGCACTAGGAGAGAGTTCAATCCTGATACTTAATAATAGGCCATAATGAGATTAATCACTGGGGGAAGGGAATAAGATATATTTTAGCTATCAAAACATTAAATGGCCCTGGCTGGTGTAGCTCAGTTGATTGGGCATCATCTTGAGCACAGAAAAGTTGCTGTTTGGATTCCAGGTCAGGGCACATGCCCGGGTTGTGAGTTTTCTCCCCAGTGGGAATGTGTACAGAAGGCAATCGATGTTTCTCTCTCTCTCTCTCTCTCTTTCCTTCTTCTCTCTCTAAAATCAATAAAAACATATTTTTAAAAAATTAAATATTTTGATATCATATCTTAACTAATTTTAATTTTACACAATGTATAAAATAGTATAAAATAAAGAATATTTGTTGACATTACTATCAATTTTTTATTTTCTTTTGATTAATATACTTTGTGTAATACTCTCCGAAGTTACTGGCCAATTATAAAAGACACTGTAATAGAATACTTACAGCTACTTACAGCTTTTTTTTAAAATTCAAGATGAAAACATATTCCCACAAAATCTCCTCTTCAAATAGTAATTACACCAGGGATAATACTAAGATATAGCTACAGCTATAGATCCTAGTGAACAAAACTCTGGAACCAGTCTGCAGGGCTTCAAATCCTAGCTACAGCAATTAGGAGCTGTAGATAGGTTACATCACCTCTCCAACCCTCATTTTCTTGCCCATAAAAACATGGACAATACTAGTTACCGCAGACAGTTGTTTGGGAGATTAAAGGCAGTTAATATATGTTAATCATTTAGGACAGACACATAACATAGTAAATATTCAACAAATATTAGTTCACACAGTATCTGGCACATACTAAATGTTCAATTAAATACCTGCTAAATGAATGCCTATAGAAAGTAACTAATTTTTACAAAAATCAAAATATATATAAATCTAAACATAAAAACAGTTTCAAATTATTTAAGCCCAGTTGGCCAAATTTAGGAACTTATTTTGGAACCATGCATTATTGAGATAACTGAAATAATATTTTATAAAATATTTAAGTACCTACATGTGTCTTAGATACTGGGCATACAACAGTAAGACCCCATTCCTGCCAAACAGAAGCTTATACTAATAAGAAACTGAAAGTAATCTGCATAATAAAAAAGGAACTCAGAAATCTTCCATTCCAAAACCCTTCATTTAAAAACAGGAACAACCTCCTGCCATGCCTCTGCCCCCCCCACCCCCACCCCTCAAAAAAGGAGAAAACTGAAGTCTTGAAAAGTTAACTGATTTAGCCAAAGATACATGCCAGACAGTTAAGAGCCCAAGATTAGAACTCAGGTCTTATAATTCCCAGCCTAGTGGTCTTTTCACTATACCACACTGACGAAAAGTACTCAATAAATAAAGATTAAGATTCTGATCTACCACTAATTAAAGCCCTTCTAAATTATTTATTTAGTGCATTAATGCAAATCAAGTCAAATACACTTTAAGCTATGAGAGGCACCTCATAAAAAATGAAACCTACTACAATTAATAATACATTTTCAGGTTAACAAAAGACATTCTTCAAATTTGGAGGGTTGTCAAAATAATAGTCTTATGTCTCTCAATAGTCTATTTCTAGTCTTCTATGTTAGTTGTCACATTCTCAGCGCCTATGCTGCATTTCGATTCTCATTTATTCCAGAGACAACAATAAATACTGGACTGCTAAACTTAAACAGCTAATTGCCAAGAATCTGAAAGAAATAAAATCATATAGTATAATAATTACCTTGAATGTACCATTTTGATTTTTCATGTAGGAAACCAAAAATATATCCACTGGTAGAAGTGCTGATGTGATAAGTGCAATTGCCAGAGAAAAAATTGCTGTTATAGTGGAGACAACTTCGCTTTCCCGCTGACTTTGGTATTTACGAACATATATCCAACAGAATGCCAAAATAGCCTGAAATAGAACAAGAAGAAAATGTTTTGTTATTGCCCTACGTATTCTCCAAAACTGATTTTAGCATGTGCTTGTTTTCAATGGGAAACTTTATATCAAGTAAAGGTTCTTTTAGATGTGAAAAAAAACTTAGGATAATTTTCAAAGCCTATTTCATGGATGCAGTACAACCTCACTTAGGTGCAAAGACACACACAAAGTAAAAGTTAATGATGACAGTGCTCATTTGCCTATATCCTCACAGAACACAGTACAATAATTAATGGTTTCACATAATGTCACAGTTACAACTAACTCTGAATACTTTTTCTCTGTAGAGCTCTCCAACCTAAAGGGGCTATAACTACATGTTCTATCCTACTAAAGCATCACAGAATATAACTTGGATTGAAATTAACTTCTGCCCCATTATGACAGTTCAGGAGTACCATTCAGCTAAAGACTAACTGCCAATAATCACTATGCAACTGACACATTATACTATAATTCAAATTTTAAAGAGCATTAAACCGCAAAAAAGTGCACAATAAAAGTGGATACATGTGCATTGCAAGGAACTTTCCAGGGGAAAAAAGTTCACTCAGAGAGGTACTGAGGCTGACATCTCTAATCAAGCAGGTACTCTTAAATTGAGCATTTTCTCACCAAATCACGTCATAACGGGAAGAAAGAAATTCAATAATGGTCTGACTTTGCAAAGTCTATCTGAGTTGTCTTGCACATTTTCATTGTTGTTGAAATGCCAGGCCCTCCATATTTGACGGAATCTGTCTCTACTCGATTTTGGAAAAAACTCGTCTCCCGCGCTTTGGTATAAAAAGCGATATGACGAGTTTACTTGTTTCCCGCAAAAAAATGTGTTTTAATAGTTAGCAATGTCTTTCTATTAATTAACAGAGTAGAGGAATTCAGTCTCCTGATTCTCTAACTTTAGGTTAACATCAGAATCACCTGGAATACTTATTAAAGCACAGGCTGCTTGCTGGGCCCCACTTCCAGAGTTTCAGATTCATATGGTCTGGAGCAGGGCCAGAAAATCTGCATTTGTAGCAACTTCTCAGGTGAGGACGTGCTGGTCCAGGGATTATTACATTTCAAGAACCTCTGCCCTACTCAATTATAGGAGACTAGTGTCCTGGTGCATGAATTCGTGCACATTGAAAGAAAATTAATTAGAAGAAATATTTTAATATCGCTATTCACCCTTTCTTTGTAATAGAGGGGTCAGAGATGAAAGTAAAATGTACATAAATATACAAATTGATTAATAAAAAACATAATATGCCCTGACCGGTTTGGCTCAGTGGATATAGCGTCAGCCTTCGGACTCAAGGCTTGCAGGTTCAATTCCGGTCAAGGGCATGTACCTTGGTTGTGGGCACATCCCCAGTGGGGGGTGTGCAGGAGGCAGCTGATCAATGCTTCTCTCTCATCAATGTTTCTAACTCTACTCCTCTCCCTTCCTCTCTGTAAAAATCAGTAAAACGTATTTTAAAAAACAACAACATGATATAACAATGAATATTTTCCATGAAATTTTTACTGTCATTCATCATTATTTTTTTTAAATATGCTTGGTATTCTGGAAAATTCATATAATTTGGACAAACTGTGCCTTTGCTACAACATCAAGTAAATTTTCCATCAGATGGTTTTTCTTCAGAGAAATTTAGGGATAGGCAAAATTGACATGTAACAGTCATTCCACCACAACTGTGTTCGGTAATTGCATCCTCAGTAACCTCATTTTCGCTATGAAGGCAGTTCCTACCAGTATTGATAGTACTTGTCGATGACTGTTCTTCAGACACATTCTGTCAACAACTTCGGCTTCAGAATGTCAACAAAAACATGACATCATTACATGGCACCCACAGCCACCACTTGCGGATGGGGCTGGGCTGTGGGCCAATTTTGCGCCACAGCAGCACTGGCTGCAATTTGGTAGGCTGTTGCTCCGGGTTGGTGGTGGGGCCTGTGTCTCACTTGGGGGAAGCTGAGTGTTGCTTTGTCGGCACCAGGTCCAGGGTGCTGTTTCTCTGTGCGCCCTCCCCAATCCAGGAGTTTCTGTCTGTCTTTGCAATCATGTGAGCGAATTGTCTGAGACCCCAACCCAGTTTGGTTTGTTGCTCACAGAATAATAGAGGCTTTTTTTTTTTTTTTCTGTGCTCCATTGGTAGAGATTTCCTGGAAGTTTTAGGATAGCTCCCCTTTAATTTTTCCTAGACACTCTGATTTTACTTATGTCTCTCACCTTTGCTTTCCCTCCATCCCTACCCACAACAGTAACTTGCTCCAGGCTCACTTTGCTCTAGTGTCTAGGACAGCGGTTCTCAACCTGTGGGTCGCGACCCCTTTGGCGGTCCAATGACCCATTCACAGGGGTCGCCTAAGACCATCCTGTATATCAGATATTTACATTATGATTCATAACAGTAGCAACATTACAGTTATGAAGTAGCAACGAAAATAATTTTTTGGTTGGGTCACATGAGGAACTGTATTTAAAGGGCCAGAAGGTTGAGAACCACTAGTCTATATCTGTCTGCCACAAGAACTACAATTCCTAGCATTCCTGGTGCTCCTCGCGCCCTGGGCTTCCACTCCCGGTCCTGGAGCTGCCACCAGAACTACATTCCCAGAATTCCCGGTGTTTCCCGTGGTCTTGGTTTTCCCTTCTTGCTCTCTGTCTCCATCCCACAGCCTCCCACTCTGCCACGTTCCCCAAGCTGCTCCACTCTCCACCGGCTCTCCCACTCTGCTCTCCGACTTCTTTGTTGGGTTAATTTGCATACTCACTCCTGATTGGCTGGTGGGCATCGCGAAGGTTCGGTCAACTTACATGTTTCTTTTATTATATAGGGTATAGGACAGATGTCATGTAAAATAGTATCTTAGAGAAGTTCATAAAAGAAACATATAATTTGCCAACAATTATAAGGAATGGTTTAAAGCAGTCCCCAACCCTTCCCAAGAGATTCTTATTTAACTGGACTGGGCTTTAGGATTTTTTTTTTAACTCCCAAGTTGAGACCTGACCAGTTTGGCTCTGTGGATAGAGCGTCGGTCTCTGGACTGCAGGGTCCCGGGTTCGATTCCAGTCAAGGGCATGTACCTTGGCTGTGGGCACATACCCAGTGGGGGGTGTGCAAGAGGAAGCTGGTCTGTTTCTCTCTCATCGATGTTTCTAACTCTCTATCCCTCCCCCTTCCTCTCTGTAAAAAAAATCAATAAAATATATTTTTTTTTTAAAAAGAGAGTTACTCATTTAAAAAAATAAATAAATAAAACTCCCAAGTTGTTTTTAATGAGCAGTCATGGCTGAGAACCACTGGGGCAGAGGTAGGAATGAGAACAGATGTTTGCTAAACTCATGAGCACACATACTGCCTGGGATCATGTTAAATGCAGATTCTGATTCCTTGGGACTGGGGTCTTAAGTTTGCATTTCCAACAAGTTCCCAGGTGCTGACCTAACTTTTGAGTAACAAGAGAGAGCTTCCTTTAAAGAAACAGAGACTATCTTATGTAGTAATGGGAAATTTGAAAGGTGGTGTAAGCCAAATTACTGAGGCTCTTGTTGAGACTAGATAGAAGGGTTTGATATAAATGATCAGCTTAGAGGAACCAGATCTAACAATTCCTTATGTGGCGAACATTCTGCTTGCCCACAATTACAAAAGTTATCAATCCCAGAGTTCTGATTCTCTAATAGATGACTGGCAACAGAGTGTTAAGTCCCCAGACCCCTGGTAGTCCCAAAACCCTTTCTGAGAATCTGCAATTTCAAAATTGTTCTGATAACACCACTAAAATGTCATTTGCCTTTTCCACTATGTTGATATTTGCACTCATAGTGTATAACTCACGGCAGGGAAAACTGCTGAAAAATTAAGCATGAGTCCAGACAATGGCACCAAACTGCAATCAAGGTGTGATGGCTGAATCTAGGAAAGGTGGATACCTGAATACCTAGGGGTTGGAAGCCAACTGGCAAGGAACACCATTTTTACTTGAAAGCACAACTGACTGACTATGGTTGTGCAGACTTGGATATTTGGCAGATTTTGTCAAAAAAAACAAAGGGGACCTATCACTTCAAGAAAAGCAACTGACCGTATTTGTTGCCAATGGTCAAATTCAAACTTTCAAATGAAAATTAGAATTTTGGAAAACTAGTATCCAAAACTGAGCTT
>PVJC01042066.1:0-15082 GCA_004026665.1 Murina feae
CTGTAAAAAGGAAGGAGTTCTTAGCATTTGCAGCAGCATGGATGGAACTGGAGAACATAATGCTAAGTGAAATAAGCCAGTCAATGAAAGAAAAATACCACATGTCCTCACTCATCTATGCATAATAATAACCATTATAAACTGGTGAACAAAAATAGATACAGAGGCAGAGCAGCATCAAACAGACTGTCAAATTACAACAACAAGGACAGGGACGTTGAAGGGGGGGGTAACAGATCAGCCAATGGACTTTGGTGCATGCATTTAAGCATAACCAATGGACTCCAATCACTGGAGAGGTAGGGGAGGTGGGGGAAGGGCAGGGGAAAAAAGATACATATGTACTAATCTTTGTAAAACTGTATGTTATAAAAAAACAATAAAGATTTGATTTAAAAAACAAAAAGAATAAAAAGCTTGTTTTTAAAAAAAGTCGCATTTGCCCATCTCCAGTGTGTAAGTCTATGAGGCTCACCACTCCATAGATTCCTTTTAGGAGTCACTTTGAGCCCTAGCTGGGTGTGATCTTGTATAGACATAGGGGTACTACCCCCAAATAGAAATTCTGAATTCCCTCTGCCTGAATAACTGCCCTTACACACCCAGCTGCCCAACTTCAGCGCCAGGGCCTCTTAGAGCGCATCAGAGCTCAGCGCTGGCAAATGTCCACAGTTGCTCACTCCCCCTGAGCCCATCTGTCCACAGAGCATTTTGGGAAGCCTCAGTGAGCCTCTGCTGGGTCCAATCTTGGACAAATAGGGATGCATTCTCCTGGTCATTACAAATTCTGAATTCACCCATCCTAGATACCTGCCCAAACACGCCTCAATTAAGCGTGCCAGGGCCTCTCAGAGTACTTCAGTGAGCCTGCACTACCAAATTCACTGTGGGTGCTCCTTGATGCCACCATGAGGAATGCGCACCTATCCACCACAGGTGCATCAACAAAATCTGAGTCTCTCCACCCCACAGCTGCAGAACTCTGGACACTACTGTTGCATGCTTTTCCAGCATGCAGATCTCCCAAGACCACCACTCCACAGGTAGCCCTAGTGCCCTGCTGTGAGCCCCACTGGACATGCACTTAAACAAACAGGGGTGCATTGCTGGGCTTTAGAAATGCTGAATTCCCTCTTCTGGGATACCTTCCCACAGACACTGTAATACAGTGGCTTTAGTGCCAGGGCCCTTCAGAGTGTGTCAGTACACCCTGCTGGCAAACGTACAGCAAGTGCCCCTGTAAACTGCCGCTGGGATCACATATATCCAGCCATTGAGGCAGCAGCAAAAGCTTAGTCTGCCCACCCCACAACTACAGAACTCTGGACACCACAGTCACACCTTTCCAGAACACAGGCCTCCTGAGTCCCACCACCTGAACAGATGGTTCCTGGGTGCCACTGTGAGTCCGCATGGGCACGTGTGATTTAAACCAAGGACACAAGACAGCAAAAATTTGGACATCACCTCCACGGCTGCCAACTTCTAGACACCTCAGTTGTGCCTTTCCAGTTCGCAGACCTACATCAAGAGAATGCAAATAGCTCAAGTAAGGAGCTACATTAGACTACCAAACCCAGGAGACCTAAGAGGTCAGTCACACCAGTAGCAGCTTACTCAAAAGAAACTGGGTAGCAAAGCAATTGGAGGCACAATTAAAACATTACAACAAAACATGGGAAGACAAAAAAAGCCATCCACAAAAGATAGAAAAATAGGAATAGCCAGAAAGGGAGTGAAATGAAACTGAGACTACTAACTTATCAGAGAAAGCATTCAGAGTAATAGTTATAAGGATGCTCAAATGGCTGGAAGACAAATACACACAACTCAGTGAGAATTATAAGGAGCTGAATGAGAATGTCACCAACATGAAAAGGAACCAAGAGGAAATGAAGAATGACATAGCTGCAATAAAGAACGCAATGGAAGGCTTAAACAGTAGACTAGAAGAGGCTGAGGACCACATCAATGAATTAGAAGACAAGGTAGGGAAAAAACACACAAACACAAGAGCAACTGGAAAAAAAGCAAGAGGAGAGCCTAAGGGAGCTTTGGGACAATGCAAAACAAAACAACATTCGCTTAATAGAGGTAAATAGGGGTTCCAGAAGGAGAGGAGGAGAAGCAAGAAATAGAAAACTTGTTTGAAGAAATAATGACAGAAAACTTCCTTGATACTGGCAAAAACAAAAACCAAAAACACAAAACCAAAAACTACACAAGTCCAAGAAGCATGTAGAGCGCCAAAAAAGATGAACCCCAAAAGACCAACACCAAGACACATCATACTTAAATTGGCAAACACCAACAACAAAGTAAGAATCTTAAAGGCTGCCAGATAGAGACAGAAAGTTACCTACAAGGGATCTCCTATTAGAATATCAGCTGACTTCTCAACAGAAACACACCAGGCAAGAAGGGAATGAAATGAAATATAAAAAGTGATGCAAAGCAAGAGAATGAATCAAAGAACACTATACCCAAAAAGGCTATCATTCAAAATTGAAGGTGGAATCAGAAGCTTCACAGACAAAAAGGGCTAAGAGAGGTTATTACTTCTAAGCCAGCAATTCAAGAAATGCTAAAGGAACAGCTGTAAAAAGAAGAAACAGAAATACAAGAAGAAACACAAACATGAAGCAATAAAACAAAATAAAAAATAAAATAAAATAAAACATTTTCTTTTTTGGTTAAAAAAAAAGAATAAAAATGACCACAAACAAGTACTTCTCAATAATAACATTAAATGTAAATAGATTAAATGCTCCAATCAAAAGTCACAGGGTAGATGAATGGGTAAGAAAACATGACCCATATATCTGCTGTCTGCAAGAGACACACCTCAGAACAAAGGATTCACACAGACTGAGAGTGAAGGGATAGAAAAAAATTTTCAGGCAAATGGAAATGAGAACAAAGCTGGGGTTGCAATACTTATATCTGACAAAATAGACTTCAAAGTAAAGGCCATAACAAGAGATAAGGAAGGCCACTACATAATACTAAAGGGAGCAATTCGACAAGAAGATATAACTCTGGTAAACATATGCACCCAATACAGGAGCACCCAAATACATAAAACAGCTTCCCAATGATATCAAGGCAGAGATCGATAGCAATACAGTCATAGTAGGGGACTTTAATACCTGACTTACCCACTGGATAAATCATCTAAACAAAAATTCAGCAAAGAAACAGCAATCCTAAATGACTCACTAGATCAGATGGACTTAATTGACATCTTCAGAATATTTCACCCCAAAGCTACAGAATATACATTCTTCTCCAGTGCACGTGGGACATTTTCGAAGCTAGACCATATATTAGGAAACAAGCAAAGTCTCCTCAAATTCAAGAGACTAGAAATCATAACAAGCATCTTCTCAGATGAAATGGCATAAAACTAGAAATCTACTTCAATAAAAACATTTAAGAAAAATCAAACACTTGGAGCCTAAATAGCATGTTATTAAACAATGAATGGGTTACCAGAGAGATTAAAGAAGAAATAAAAAGCATCCTGGAAACAAATGACAATGAAAACACAACAATCCAAAATCTATGGGACACAGTGAAAGCAGTCCTGAGAGGGAAGTTCATAGCTCTACAGGCCTACCTCAAAAAAACAATAAAAACTGTTAATAAATAATCTAACCCTACAACTCAAAGAGTTAGAAAGAGAGCAACCAGAAAAGCCCACAGTATCCAGAAGGAAGGAAATAATAAAGATCAGAGCAGAAATAAACGACATAAAGACACCCACCAAAAAAAAAACAACAACAAAGAAACAATACAAAAGATCAATGAAACCAAGAGTTGGTTCTTTGAAAGGATTAACAAAATTAACCTCTCGCCAGACTCACCAAGAAACAAAGAGAGAGGACCATAACAAACAAAATGAGAAATGAAAGAGATGAAGTACCAACTGACCCTACTGATATACAAAAGTTTGTCAAAAAATAATACCAACAACTCTACTCCAACAAACTGGACAACCTCAATGAAATGGACACATTCCTAGAAAAATACAAGCTTCCAAAACTCAATCAGGAAGGATCAAAAAACCTGAATAGGCCAATAACTATTGATGAAATTGAAACAGTAATCTGAAAGCTTCCAGCAAACAAAAGACCTGGACCAGATGGCTTCACAGGGGAGTTTTACTGAACATTGAAAGAAGAAATAAAGCCAATTCTTCTCAGACTATTCCAAAAAATTCAAGAAGAAGGCACGCTTCCAAGCTCTTTCTATGAAACCAGCATTATCCTAGTCCTAAATCCGGATAAAAAACCACAGAGAAAGAGAATTGCAGGCCAATATCCCTGATGAACATAGATGCTAAAATCCTCAACAATATTCTAACAAACCGGATCCAGCATTACATTAGAAAGATAACAAACCATGACCAAGTGAGATTTATTCCAGGAATGAAAGTCTGTTACAATATCCGCAAATCAATAAACGTGATACATCACATAAACAAATTGACAGACAAAAATCACATAATCATATCGATTTACGCAGAAAAGGTATTTGACAAAATACAACATCTTTTCTTTATAAAAACTCTCCGAAAAGTGGGAAGAGAGGGATCATACCTCAACATAATAAAAGCCTTATATGACAAACCCACAGCCAACATCATAATCAATGGGCAAAAACTAAAGCCCTTAAGAACAGAAACAAGACAGCGATGCCCACTTTCAGCACTCCTGTTTGATAAAGTACTGAAAGTGCTAGCCAAAGTGATCAAACGAGAAGAAGAAATAAAGGCATCCAAATTGGAAAAGAAGTAAAATTGTCATTATTCACAGATAACATGATACTGTACTTAGAAAACCCTAAAGACTCCTTCAAAAAATTTTTAGACCTGCCCTAACCAGTTTGGCTCAGTAGCTAGAGTATCAGTCTGTGGACTTGAGGTTCCTGGGTTTGATTCTGGTCCAGAGCATGTACCTTGGTTGTGGGCACATTCCCAGTGGGGGGTGTGCATGAGGCAGCTGATCAATGTTTCTCTCACATCGATGTTTCTAACTCTCTATCCCTCTCCCTTCCTCTCTGTAAAAAATCAATAAAATATATATTTAAAAAAAATTATTGGACCTAATAAATGAATTTGCCAATGTAACAGGATACAAAATTAACACTGAGAAATCTATGGCATTTTTATATGCCAATAGTGAACTTACAGAAAGAGAAATTTAAAAAATTAAGATACCTAGGAATAAACTTAAGCAAGGACATAAATGACCTGTACTCAGAAAACTACAGAACATTGAAAAACGAGATAGAGGAAGACATAAACAGATGGAAGAACATGCCGTGTTCATGGATTGGTAGAATCAATATCTCAAAATGCCCACACTACCCAAAGCCATCTATAGATTCAATGCACTCCCCATTAAAATAACATCAGCATATTTCACAGATCTAGAAAGAACTCTCCAAAAATTCATCTCAAATAAAAACAAAAACCCCGAATAGCTGCAGAAATCCTGAGAAAGAAGAACAAAGTAGGTGGGATCTCAGTACCAGATATCAAGCTGCATTACAAAGCCACTGTTCTTAAAACTTCCTGGTACTGGCATAAGAACAGACATATAGACCAATGGAATAGAATAGAGAACCCAGAAATCGACCCAAAGCACTATGCTCAATTAATATTTGACAAAGGAGGCAAGAACATACAATGGAGTCAAGACAGTCTCTTTAATAAATGGTTCTGGGAAATTTGGTCAGACACATACAAAAAAATGAAACTAGACCACCAACTTACGCCATACAAAAAATACACTCAAAATGGATAAAGGACTTAAACATAAGATGGGAAACCATAAAAATATTAGAGGAATCCACAAGTAGCAAAATCTCAGACATATGCCAAAAGAATTTCTTCACTGACACAGCCCCTAGGGCAATGGAAACTAAAGGGAAAATAAACAAATGGGACAATATCAAAATAAAAAGCTTCTGCACAGCAAAGAAACCCATCAACAAAACAATAAGAAAACCCACTGCATAGAAGAAGATATTTGCCAATGATATCTCTGATAAAGGTTTAATCTCCAACATTTACAGGGAACTTATACAACTTAAGAAAAGGAAGATAAACAACCCAATCAAAAAATGGGCAAAGACCTAAATAGACACTTTTTGAAAGAGGATATAAATAAGGCTGAGAGACATATGAAAACTTGCTCAAAGTCACTAATTATCTGAGATATGCAAATCAAAATGACAATGAGGTATCATCTCACACCTGTCAGAATGGCTATCATCAACAAATCAACAAATGACAAATGCTGGTTACAATGCGAAGAAAAAGGAACCCTCGTTTACTGCTGGTGGGAATGCAGACTGGTGCAGCCACTGTGGAGAACAGTATGGAGTTTCCTCAGAAAACTAAAAATGCAACTGCCATTTGACCTAGTGATCCTACTTCTAGGAATATATCCCAAGAAACTAGAAACATCAATCAGAAAGGATGTATGCATCCCTATGTTCATAGCAGCACAATTTACCATAGCTAAGATTTGGAATCAGCCTAAGTGCCCATCAGCAGATGAATGCATTAAAAAACTTTCAGACATCTACACAATGGAATACTATGCTGCTGTAAAAGGAAGGAATTCCCACCATTTGCAACAGCATGGATGGAGCTTGAGAGCTTTATGCTAAGTGAAATAATTCAGTCAGAGAAAGATAAATACCACATGCGCTCACTCATTTGTGGATTATAATGAACAACATATACCGATGAACAAAAACTGATGTAGAGACAGAGAAACATCGATCAGATGCTCAAAACTCAGAGGGAAGGTAGGGGAGGGTGGGGGTGAGGGGGAAAGATCAACCAAAGGACTTGTATGCATGCATATAAGCATAAGCAATGGATGTGGACAACAGGGGGTGAGGGTGATGGCAGGAGTGGGGGTATTAGGGGACATTGGGGTGATAGTCACACTAGTAATATCTTAATCAATAAAGGGAAAAATAAAATAAAATAATAAAACAGATAAACTTCTAATCTAGTTTAAGAAAAAGGGCTAAGATACAAATTACTAATATCAGAAATGAAAGAAAAGCCGTCATTATTGATTCTGTGGGCATCAAAAGGATAATAAAGGCATATTGTGAACAATTCCATGTCCACAAATTTGATAGCTTAGAAAAGTAATGGTCCAAAGCTTTAAAAGATGAACTTTTGAAAATTCACACATTAAAAAATAGACAATCTTAACAGGCTTATATCTATTAAGTAAATGGAGTCAATAAGTAATAACTGTCCAAAACAGAAAGCACTATGCACAGACAGTGAACTGGTGAATTTAAGGAAGAAATAATACCAATACTCTACAATCTGTTTCAGAAGATAGAAGCAGAAAGAACATTCTCAAATTCATTCTATGAGACTAACCTTATTTGGTATTACTTTAATATCAAAACCAGGCAAAGATATTATAAGAAAAATCTTTAGTGAACAGTATCTTTCATGCAAAAATCCTCAAACAATATTAGGGAATGTAAAAAAATCCAAAACGAAGGAGGACTAATTCCAGGTATACAGGGCTGGTTAACCATTAAAAAAATAACTAATATAATTCCTCATGTCAACATGCTAAGGAAGAAAAATCACGCGATTGTAGCACTAGGTGCAGAAAAAGCATGTGACAGACTCCAACCCTATCCAGCAAAGTAATAATAGAGAATTTATTTAACTTCATAAAGAATATCTACCACAATATACAGCTAACATCATACTTAATGGATAGAAACTAGATTATTAGCCCCTGAAATATGGAACAAGGCAATGATGTCCTACTAATTGAACATCATACTTGAAGTCCCAGCTAATATAATAAAATGGGAAATGGAAATAAAATATACATATTTTGAAGGAATAAATGAAACTACCTTTGTTCATAGATAAGATGATTGCATATGTGAAATATCCAAAAAAAGGCAATTAAAAAACCCTCCTGAAATTTTAAATGATTATAGCAAGGTTGAAGGATAAAGGTGATACATAAAAGTAAATTGCCTTTCTTTATACCGGTAATGAATTCGTAATTAAAAACATGATGCCATTTACATTAGCACCTAAAACCCTTAAAATATTAAGTTATAAATCTAGCAAAATGTGTACAAGGTATATTTGAGGAAAACTACAAAACACTCAGGAAAGAGATTAAATAAATGGAAATATATTCCATGTAATGGATAGGAAGACCCAATATTGTTAAGATGCCAGTTCATCCCAGCTTTATCTATAGATTCAATACAATACTAAACAAAACTCAAGCAATTTACTTTGTGTAAATCAACAAAGTGATTCTAAAATTATATGGAAAGTCAAAAGACATAGAATTGCCAACACAGTATTGAAGACTAATAAAATTGTAGGACTAGTACTACCCAACTTTAAGACTTGCCAAAAAGCTCCAATAATCAAGACAGTGTGGTGTTATTGAAGGAATAGACAAAAGATCAGTGAAACATAATGCAAAGCCCACAAATAGACCCACACATATATACTCAATTTATCTTTGACAATATCAGCAAAGACAATTATTTATAAAAAGGGTAATCTCTTCAACAAATGATGCTGGAACAACTAGACATCCACATGCAAATAAATAAATAAATAAATAAATAAATAAATAAATAAATAAATAAATAAATGAAAAAGAAAGAGAATGTAGACACTGACCATAAAACGTTCAAAAAAAATAATTCAATGAATCAAAGACCTAAAGTAAACTGCAGAAGTATAAAAATTCTAGATTATAATAGGAGAAAATCTAGGTTGTCTTGGATTTGGTAATGCATTTTTAGATTTAACACAAAAAGCATGATCCATGAAAAAAATGATAAATTTGACTTCATTTAAAGTAAAAAATTATGCTCCTCAAAAGTCACTATTAAGAAAGTGAAAAGACAAGTCACAAACTGAGGAAAAATATTTGCAAAAGCACATATCTGATAAAGGGCTTGTATTCAAAAAAAGCTCCTCTTAATCTCTTAAATCTCCACAATAAGAAATTGAACAACCCAAACAATAAATGGGCAGAAGAGCTAAAAAAGATATAAAGATGTCTAATAAGTAAATGAAATGATGCTCAACATCATGTGTAATTAGGGAATTGAAAATTAAATTAACAAATGAAACACCAGTACACACCTATTAGAATGGCTAATAATGAAAATACGCCAACAAACACCAAATACTAGTGAGGATGTGGAACAGCAGAAGCCTTCATTCATTACTGGTCAGAATGCAAAATGGTACAGTTGCTTGGAAGACAATTTGGCAATTTATTTCAAAGCTAAACATAGCCTTACAATTCAATCCATCAACCATACTCCTAGGTATTATCCAAATAAATTGAAAATTTCTGTCCACACTAAAACCTTCACACAAATGTTTATAGTAACTTTATTCACAATTTCCAATAATTTGAAGAAACCAAGATATCCTTCAATAGGTGAATTGATAAGCAAGCTGTACACCCATTCAATGGAATATTTTTCAATGATATAATAAACTAGGGGCCTGGTGAACAAAAATTTGTGCACTAGGGGGGGCCCTCAGCCCAGCCTGTGCCCTCTCATAGTCTGGGACTCCTCGGGGGATGTCTACTTGCTGGCATGCCTGGCCAGCCTGAGTGAGGGGCTGATGGCTGTTTGCAGGCTGGCCAAGCCCCCCAGTGGGAACTCTCACCCCATGGGGGTGTGGTCAGCCTGGGTGAGGGGTTGAGGGCCATTCTCAGGCTTCCCACAGTCCCTTCAGGTTCAGGTTCCTACTGGGGTGCCTGGCCAGCCTGGGTGAGGGGCTGAGGGCCGTTTTCAGGCTGCCCACAGCTCCCATTGACCCAACGTCCCAGAGAGCCTGACTGGAATCAGGTTTCTGGGGTTTATTTATCTTCTATAAATGAAACTTTGTTGCATTGAGTGGAAGGCCTTGGCAAGCAACAGAAGCCTCCTGTTTGTTTCAGCTCTGTGGCTTCTATAATTGAAACTTCGTTGCTGTGAGCAGAGGCCCAGCCGGCCTAGGCAGGCAGTTGCAACAGAAGCCTCCTGTTTGCTCTAGCTCCGTGGCTGCTGGCCACCCTCTTGGCTGGGTTAATTTGCATACAGCCACTCTGATTGGCTGGTGGGCAGGGCTTAGGTGTCTCAGAGTGATGGTTAATTTGCATATTACTCTTTTATTAGAGAATATAAGCTATCAAGCCATGAAAAGACATGGAGGAACCTTAAATACCATATTGCTAAGTGAAAGAAGCCAGTCTAAAAAGATTGCATGTTCTATATGGCATCTTGGGCTCTATATAATAACTCAAAAAGACAAAACTATAGATGCAGTAAAAATATCAGGGTTTTTAGGAATTTGTAGGATGGAGGAGACAAGAGATGAGTAAGCAGATTTTAGGGATACTTAGGGCAGTGACAATATTTTTTATACCATACTAGAGGCCCAGTGCATGAAATTTGTGTATGGATGTGTGTGTATGTGTCCCTCAGCCCAGCCTGCACCCTCTCCAATCTGGGACTCTTTGAGTGATGTCTGACTGCCCGTTTAGGCCCAGTCCCTCTAACAATCCAGGACTACTGGCTCCCAACCCCTTGCCTGCCTGCCTGCCTGATTGCCCCTAACCTCTTCTGCTGACAACCTGATCACTCCATAATCACTCCCCAGCCAGTCTGATCGATGCCTAACTGCTCCCCTGCTGGTCCAATTGCCCCTAACTGCCCTCCTCTGCAGGCCTAGTCACCCCCAACTGTCCTCCCCTGGAGGCCCGGTCCTCCCAAGTGCCCTCCCCTAGGCCTGGTTGCCCCCAAGTACCCTCCCCTGCAGGCCTGGTCACTCCTAACTTCCTGAAGGCCTGGTCCCCCCCAACTGCCCTCTCTTGCAAGCCTGATTGCCCCCCAACTGCCCTCCCCTGCCAGCCATCTTGTGGTGGCCATCTTTGACCACATGGGGGTGGCCATCTTGTGTGTTGGAGTGATGATCAATTTGCACATTACCTCTTTATCAGATTGGATTAGATAGGATTAGTTAACATATGTTATAAAACACAGGACTATAGAAAACAAAAAGTGGGTTTATTGGTTCATTAATTGTAACAAATATAGGGTGCAAAATGCTAAGATGTTAATAATGAGAAAGTGGTGGGGGGATTAAGAGGGAGGAGATATGTGGGAATGCTTTTTACTCTAAGTCCACTTTTTTGTAAACCTAAAATAGCCTTAAGAAAGAAAAAATAGACTGGAGGGGCATTACTAGAATACTAAAAGTGATTATCTTCTGGTAGTGAATTATATGTAATTATTCTTTTCTCTATATATTTATTTTTATCATATAATTAAAGTATGATTTATAAGCAAGAAATTTTATCCTTTTTCTTGAGTACTTTTTTATGAGTTTTGGCAACTAATTCTGTAATGTAGGCACCACCACAATCAAGATGTAAAATAGCTCCATCACCCCAAAATTTTACTCCGTGTCCGTTTGTAGTAAAATACTTCCCCTACCAATCTTTGGCAACTATGCTTCTATATTCTACCCCTACAGTTTTGCTTTCTCCAGAAGGAAAATAATTGGAATCATATAATTTTAGACTTTGAGTCTGTTTTTTATTTAGCATAATGCCTTTACAATTCATGTTTGTGTATATCAGTCTTTCATTTCTTTTTATGACTGACTGATATTCCATTGTTTGGATGTTTATAAATTTATGAGTTAAAGAACATTTTAGTTGCTTCTAAGTTTTGCTGACAATTAGTAGAGCCACTTTATACATATACTAGAGACCAGGTGCTTGAAATTCATGCATGGGGGTGGGGTTTCCCTCAGCCCAGCCTGCACCCTCTTGCAATCTGGCACCACTGGCTCCTAACCACTTGCCTGCCTGCCTAATCACCCCTAACCACTTCTGCCTGCCTGCCTAATCACCCCAAACTGCTCACCTGCCTGACTGCCTGATCGCCCCTAACTGTTTGACAGCCTGCTTGCCTGCTTGATCACCCCTAACCACCTCTGCCTCAGCCCCCGCCACTGCAACTTCATCCAGAAGGACATCGGAATGACATCCAGAAGGTGGTTCAGCTGTCCAGTCCAATTATCATATTACACTTTTATTATTATAGATGTACAGGTTTTTGTTTGAATATACATTTTTATTTCACTCATGAATGTATTTAGGAGTTGGATTTCTGGGTTGTATAGTAAATTAACTTTAAAACTGGAAAGTTGTTTTCCAGAGTATATTTAATTTTGCATTTCCACCAGCAAAGTATGAGGAGAGTTGCACTTGCTCATAAGCACTTACTACTTTCATTTTTTTAGTTTAGCCTTTCTAATAGGTGAGGTGAGTAGTGATATCTCATCATGGTTTCAATATATATATATATTTCCCTTATGACTAATGATATATTTGATATCTGTGTATCTTTTTAGTTGAAGTGTCATTCAAATTACATTTCCATTTTAAAAATTGAGTTGTTTTCTTATTCTTAAAATTTGATGTTTATTTATATATCCTAGATAAAAGTTATCAGAAATATGTTTTACAAAATATTTCTCCCAATCTATAGCTTTCCTTTCTTTTGCATAACAGTCTTTCAAAGCAGAAGTTCTTAATTTTGATAATATTCTATTTTATAATATATTTTACTAGGGGCTCGGTGCACAAAAATTTGTGCACTCTGGGGGTCCCTCAGCCCGGCCTGTGTCCTCTCACAGTCTGGGATCCCTCAGGGGATGTCTATCTGCTGGCATGCCTAGCCAGCCTGGGTGAGGGGCTAATGGCTGTTTAGGCTGGCCAAGCCCCCCAGTGGGGACCCTCACCCCATTGGGGTGTGGCAAGCCTGGGTGATGGGTTGAGGGCTATTTTCAGGCTGCCCACAGTCCCTTCAGGGTTCAAGTCCCTACTGAGGTACCTGGGCAGCCTGGGTGAGGGGCTGAGGGCCGTTTTCAGGCTGCCCACAGCTCCCATTGACCCAACGTCCTAGCGAGGCTGGCTGGAATCAGGTTTCTGGGGCTTATTTATCTTCTATAATTGCAACACTGTTGCTTTAAGCCGAGGCCTAGGCAGGTAACAAAGCCTCTTGTTTTCTCCAGCTCCATGGCTTCTATAATTGAAACAATGTTGCCTTAGTAGAGGCCCAGTCGGCCTAGGCAGGCAATTGCAACAGAAGCCTCCTGTTTGCTCTAGCTCCATGGCTGTTGGCCTCCACCTTGGCTGGGTTATTTGCATACAGCCACTCTGATTGGCTGGTGGGCATGGCTTGTCTGGGGCATGGCTTAGGTGTCTTGGAGTGATGGTTAATTTGGATATTACTCTTTTATTAGATTAGATGGATTATGCTTTTGGTGTCATAGCTAAGAAGTCTTTGCCTAACCAAAAAGCACAAAGATAGCCTCCAGTGTTTTCTTCTAGATGTTTTAAGTATTAGGGTTTACATTAAAGTCTATGAGTCATCTTGAATTAATTTTTATATATGGTATAAGATATGGATTAAAGTTCATTTTTATTTTACTTTATGTTTTGCATAAGATTATTCAAATACTTCAGCAGCATTTGCTGAAAAGGTTTTTGTTTCTCCATTGAATGGTCTTTGTACCTTTGTTGAAGGTTAATTGACCATAAAAATGTAGGTTTATTTTTTTACTTTCCATTCTATTTTGTTGATATATTTGTTTAAATTTTTTTCTTTAAAAAAGTATATTTTTATTGAATTCAGAGAGAAAGGGAGAAGAAAGAGATAGAAACATCAATGATGAGTGAGAATCATTGATTGGGTGCCTCCTGCATGCCCCCTACTGGGGATCGAGCCTGCAACTCGGGCATGTGCCCTGAGTAGGAATCGAACTGTGACATCCTGGTTCATAGGTCGACACTCAACCACTGAGCAACACCAGCCCGGCTTGTCTAACGTTTTGCCAACACCACATTATCTTCAAAACTATAGTTTTACAATAACTGTTGAAATCACATATTGCGTGTCTTCCAACATCTTTCTTTTTTAAAAAGTGTTTTAGCTATTCTACTTTCTTTGCCTTTCCATATATTGTTTTTAATTAGATTACTAATTTTTACAAAATCATCTGCTCTTATTTGGATTTTTATTGCATTGAATCTATACATCACTTTGGGGAGAATTGACACCTTAACAATATTTTGTCTTCTAGTCCATGAACAATGTACAAATTTTCATTTTTTAGGCCTTTTTAAATTTCTTTTACAGTGTTTTGTAGTTTTGAGTGCAGATCTTACAGATATTTTAGTAGATTTAAACTTCAATATTCCATGTTTTGGGGGAGCTATTACAAATGATAATTTTTCAAATTTCAATTTCTAATTATTCATTTGAGATTATATAAATGTAATTGGCTTTTTTATATTGGCCTTGTATTCTGCAGTCTTGTTAAATTCTCTTACAATTTATAGTAACTTTTAAATAGATTCTTTGAGGTTTTTCTTTGTAGACAATTTGTATCATCTATAAATAAAAATAGTTTTATTTTCCAATATAAGTGCCTTTTACTTCTTTTTCTTACCAGATTTCACTGGCTAGTATCTCCAAAGGTGGTAAAACAGACATCCTTGTATAATTTCCAGTCTTAGGAAGAAAGCATTGTCTTTTGCCATTAAGTATGATGTTAACTTTGGTTTTTTGTTTGTATGTGTGTGTGTGTGTGTGTGTGTGTTTATTTTTATTTATCCTCACTCAAGGATATTTTTTCATTGTCTTTTAAATTTGTTTTATTTTATTTAAAAAATTCTTTATTATTGAAAGTATTACAAATCTCTTTTTTCCTCCATTAACTTTTCTCAGCCCACTTCTGCCCCCTCGCACAGGCCCTCACCCCCCTATTGTCTGTGTCCATTGGTTATGCTTATATGCATGCATACAAATCCTTTGGTTGATCTCTTACACCCACCCCCTCCTACCTTCCCTCTGACATTTGAAGATCTGTCCCCTGCTTTTATGTCTCTGGGTCTATTTTTGTTCATCAGCTTATGTTGTTCATTATATTCCACTAATGAGTGAGATCATGTGATACTTATTTTTCTCT
>PVJC01042067.1:0-15092 GCA_004026665.1 Murina feae
TATATATATATTTACTGATTTCAGAGAGGAAGGGAGAGGGAAAGAGAGATTAAAAACATCAGTGATGAGAGAGAAGCATTCATCGGCTGACTCCTACATGCCCCACACTGGGGATGGAGCCCCGCAACCCATGCAGATGCCCTGACCCAGAATTCAACAGTGACCTCCTGAGCTGATGCCCAACTACTGAGTCAAGATGGCCAGGCTTCCCAGACAGACCACTGAACACCTCAAAGACAGAAAAATGGGTAAATACTCTCAATGTGAATAGTTCACAAGTGTAGCATCCTTCCTGTTGGATTTTTAAGATTTTTTTTATATCGTTTATGTAGAATTTTCCAGAAGGATGGGTTCCGTAGGACCCATTTTGTAAATGAGAAAACGAACACAAAGAGGTTCGGTATTTTGCTCAAGTCCTAAGATTTAGAGTCAGGAATCAGAGCGGTTCTTTCTGATTCTAAAATCCCTGGCATATCACTAACATCACATCCCAGTTCATAGATAGACTATCACTGAGAAGGTATTCATTCACTTCCCGCACACACCAAATGGTGTCTGAAAACCCTTCAGCAAACACGTATGAACACCCGTGTGCTGGTCTAAAGACAACTGACAGCAGAGACCTAGAAGTTGTGGGAGGAAGCCAGGAAGTCAGCCCAGAATGAAGTCGGGGCTTTGGTTTCCGGGCTGGGGTTAGAATGGGCCGCAAGACACTGCTTGCAGACTCAAGGCTAACGACAAAGGATGAATATAAGGGCCCATCAAGAGACATAGTTAGGAACCATAAGCCAGATCCAAGTATGTAGAAAAGAGAAGCAGGGGGGTGGGGCAAAGATCACCAGATTCCTCCACAAGACGGATCCTGAGATGTGCTTCCCTCCAGGCACACATTTAAACATCTCCAGACTGACAACGGGTTACTACCCACAGTAGCTAACCTGTATTTAGCACACAAATGACAGATTCAGAGCAAAAGCCACGCTGGGTAATAAAAGCAAGCTTCTGGCTTCAGGATCCCTAGAATTGTCTCCTGAAGAATCTGATGGGCAGCTAACACAGGTGGGATGGACCTGCCATCCTGGCTGCAGGCAGAAAAGCGAAACATTTGCAGACTGGGACCTCATTGTGGACAAAGAATCTAGTATCTGGGGCAGAAGGCAGGGTCACACCAGGAGAAGCAGCAGGAAGGGAAAGTTGCTGCCAGAGCCCATGTCAGGGTCTTAAATTCTACATTAAGGACATTCAACTCTCTTCTAACAGAAAACTAAGTTTTGAAAAGCGGGGAGGGATATAATTTGACTCCACAAAAATGTATGAAATGTTTGCTTTGCACTAGGGATGAACAAGGGCATAAAGTTGAGTTAAACACAGCCCCTGCCTGCCCTTTAGACAAGTACACGAATGTCTTTACAAGATGAAATTAAAAGTAAGTGTAGCCCTGACCGGTTTGGCTCAGTGGACAGAGCGTCGGCCTGTGGACTGAAGGGTCCCAGGTTCGATTCTGGTCAAGGGCATGTACCTTGGTTGCGGGCACATCCCCAGTAGGGAGTGTGCAAGAGGCAGCTGATCGATGTTTCTCTCATTGATGTTTCTAACTCTATCACTCTCCCTTTCTCTATGTAAAAAATCAATAAAATATATTTTTTTTAAAAAAAGTAAGTATAATGCAAGATGTAGAAAGGGTTACAGAGATCCAAAAGAGATCCCGCCCTACCTGGTTTGGCTCATTGGGTAGAGCCTCAGCCTGCAGACTGAAGGGTTCCGGGTTCAATTCCGGTCAAGGGTTTGATTCCAGGTTGTGGGCTCGATCTCCCGGAGTGGGTGTGCAGGAGGCAGCCCAATCAATGATTCTTTTTCATCATTGATGTTTCTATTTCTCTGTCCCTCTCCTTTCCTCTCTGAAATCAATTAAAAAATATTTTTTAAAAAAAAAGAGAGAGAGAGCCCTGACCGGCTTGGCTCCGTGGATAGAGCATCAGACTACAGACTGAAATGTACCAGGTTCGATTCCGGTCCCCAGTAGGGAGTGTGCAGGAGGCAGCTGATTGATGTTTCTCTCTCATCGATGTTTCTAACTCTCTATCCCTCTCCCTTCCTCTCTGTAAAAAATCAATAAAATACATATTTAAAGAGAGAGAGAGAAAGAGAGAGAGAGAGAGAGAGAGAGAGAGAGAGAGAGAGAGAAAGAGAGAGAGAGAGATCCCATCTGCTTGATGGAAGAGATCTGGAATACCTCATGGAGAGGGAGGGTTTTAAAGAGGCTTTGAAGAATGAGTACTTTATGAACTAGAATTTCCTGAAGCGACCACATGGACAACTAATACACTTGTAAAAAGTTGTTCAACTTCCCTGCTAATCAGAGAGACGCATATTAAAACCACAATGCAATGTCATTCATACCCATCAGATTAGAAACATTTTAAAGTCTGATGAAATAAAGAGTTGGCCAGGAAGAATAGTGAAGGGAATACCTACTGTGAGAATGAAACCAGTACAACCACTTGGGAGAATAATTTGAAAATATCTATTAACCTCTGACTTCAGAATTCCATTCTCAGGTATGCATATCCAGAGACTCCTACACATGTATGCAAGCAGACATAAAATGTCATATCAGAAATGCCTGTGTCAGCAAAAACCCAGAAGTGATCTAAATAACCATCATCAGAAAAACGAGCAAATCATGTTGTGCTTATATAGTGAATATTAAAGCATGGAAATGAATGAAGGACAACTACATAGAATATGGATGTCTTTCACAAATATAGCATTGAGGAGGGAAAGTATAAAATACTTGTCTTGATACCCACTTGTAGACAGTTTAAACAAATTCATGGGAATAAATATTATACATTACTTAGGGATCTATATCAATGTTTACATATAAACATACATAGAGAGAAAGCATAAATAAATGTAAAGTCATAGGAGTGAGAAATGCCAAATTCAGGAGAATGCACTAATGGTTGGAGAAGGGGCGGTAACTGAGGAAAGATTCACAGGAACCTTTAAGTGTGTTTTTTTCTCCCATGTTTTATTAAAGTGTAGTTGACAAAATTTTATTTTTAATTTTTGAAATGTATTTTGATTTCAGAGAGGAAGGGAGAGGGAGAGATCGAAACATCCATGATGAGAGAATCATGAATAGGCTGCTGCCTGCATGCCCCACACCTGGGATTGAATCCCCAACCCGTGCATGTGTCCTGACCAGGAATCAAACCATGACTTCCTGGCTCATAGATCGACGCTCAACCACTGACTCATGCCGGCCCGGCTAAAAATGTTATTTGTTTATTTATTTATTTTTAATCCTCACCCGAGGATATTTTTCCACTGATTTTTAGAGAGAGTGTAAGAGAGAGGGAAAGACAGAGAGAAACATTGATGTGAGAGAAACACATCGATGGGTTGCCTCCTGCACGTGCCCTGTCCAGGGCCCGGGCCTGGGAGAAGCCTGCAACCCAATGGGGGTACCTACCCTTGACTGGAATTGAACCCGGGACCCTTTGGTCCACAGGCCGACGCTCTATCCACTGAGCCACACCAGCCAGGGCCAAAATTTTCTTTCTTAAGCTGTGTGGTAGATACATGGTTGCTCTTTGCACTCCCCTTTATACCTTCCGTACAGCTTACAGATTGAATTTTTTTCAAATAGAGTGGAAACCTGTTCAGTAGGGAAAATCGAGGCAGGAAGTCATTTTTGAGAAGAAACTGTGCTGTCTTCGGGGAACACGTGTCACTACTCTGCTTGGCAGGATAAAGGGTATTTGTGTCATCAGAACAGCAGTAAAGGGCATTTTATATCAAACTTGCGCTGAAACAACATCCTGCGCTTGACAAACTACTTTCACCCACGTTAGCTCATTTGATTCTCCACTTCAGTATTCTCTCTTTATATACACAGAAAGGTTAGGCGACATATTTCCATTTTTGTTATAGAAAATGTTTAAAAAGATATATAATAAATGGTGGTGGTGATTTCTGCAAGGTGGAATAATAGGCGATTTCTTTTGTTGGCTTAACTGTATTTTTCTGATATTTCTAAAATGAACGTGTATTATGTATGAACTAAAAAAGTAATAAAGAAGGGAGCCCTAGCTGGTTTGGCTCAGTGGATAGAGTGTCAACCTGCAGACTGAAGGATCCCGGGTTTGATTCCAGCCCAGGGCACATGCCCGGGTTGCAGGCTCCATCCCCAGTAGGGGATGTGCAGGAGGCAGCCGATCAATGATTTTCTTTCATCATTGATGTTTCTATCTCTCTTTCTCTGTGAAATGAGTGAAAATACATTAAAAAAAAAAAAAAAGAAGTGAGGGAAAGGGAAGGGAGCAGGAAATAAAGCAAGTGACTTCCTTAAAGTCAACTAAGAAAGTTTTTGGATTCTGGTCCTAGACTCTTAAGTGCACAAGTGACAAACAGAAGAAATAAAAGAAAGAAGCTAACATATGAAAAAAAACGTTCAACTTCACCGCTAATCAAAGAAATGCAAATAGCCCTGACTGGTTTGGCTCAGTGGATAGAGCGTCGGCCTGCGGACTGAAGGGTCCCGGGTTCGATTCCTGTCAAGGGCATGTACTTTGGTTGCAGGCACATCCCCAGTCGGGGGTGTGCAGGAGGCAGTTGATCGATGTTTCTCTCTCATCAATGTTTCTAACTCTCTCTCCCTCTTCCTTCTTTTCCGTAAAAAAATCAGTAAAATATTTTTTTTCAAAAAAGAAATGCAAGTGAAAACAACCTGTAAAAATCCTGTCTCTTAAGTGAGCTAAACTGTTTTTCAGGGATGAGGGTGTGGGAACGCTGGTGAGCATTTGTTGCTGGTAGCATGGTAAATTGGTACAGTTGGCTCAGAAAGCGATTTAGCAAGAAGCAACAAGAACTGTAAATACGTTCACACCCTGCAGAAATCATCTAAATTGTGGAAACATTTTTTTCTGCGAGGAAAAAAAAAAGGTTTGCACAAGAAAACTATTGATGTAGCAGAGCCTCTTGCATTCAGACAGAAGGTCTGAGCTTGGCTGATTATAGACGCGTGGGCTTACGGTTTTCTGGGCATTTATTTGTACTGCATAACGGGAGGGTTTGTTTTCCTGCCGAAGGAAAAAGGAGAAAGTGTGATTGAGAAAGAATGGGAAGGACTGGCCCAGTGTTTGTCCAGTCCCAGGCACTTGGAGTGTGGCTCCTTTTTTTATTCTTAGTATAACTCAACTTTATGAGATTTGAGTGGAAAAGGTGAGCCTCTGCCAGAGTGCTCTGTTTTCCTATTTGCTTTTTTTTCTTGTGAAATATCTTCTAAACTAAAAGGATATAAATAATGCAAATTAATTTAAATTAAAAAAATCGTAAACTCTGTGTACACAGTACCCAGCTTACGAAATAGAAACTTAGTATCCTTCTTCCTCATTTTAGTCAACCTCTACCCTGCCTTTGATAAACCCTTTTTGTTTTTTGTTTTTGTTTTGTTTTTTTGAGAGAGAGAACATCAATTTGTTGTTCAACTTATTTATGGATTCATTGGATGATGCTTGTATGCACCCTAAACGGGGATAGAATCCACAACCCTGGCATATCAAGATGCTGCTCTAGCCCTAACCAGTTTGGCTCTGTGGATAGAGCGTTGGCCTGTGGACTGAAAGGTCCCAGGTTTGATTCCGGTCAAGGGCATGTACCTTGGTTGCAGGTACATCCCCAGTAGGGAGTGTGGAGGAGGCAGCTGATCAATGTTTCTCTCTCATCGATGTTTCTAGCTCTCTATCCCTCTCCCTTCCTCTCTGTAAAAAAATCAATAAAACATATTTTAAAAAAAAAAGATGATGCTCTAACCAACTGAGCTAACCAACCAGCGTGGATCTTGTTTTCAGATTTGGTTCTTTATCCTAAAAGCTGTCAATTTTGAGCATTTAGGTGATACGTTTTGATTTAAGGTTTCTGAAAGATCACTCTGACTTCTCTGAGAAGAAATCAGCAAAAATAGTATCTGGGGTATCAGTAGGAGGCGAGTCCAGGGATTCAGGTCAGAGATGGTGGTCATTTGGGACTAGAGAGTGGCCTTGGAGATGGAGAGACGGGCAGATGGTTTTGAGAGGAGTCTGAGAGGTAAAGATGACACAGTCTGGAGATGACGTGGGCTTTAAAGTGGAGAGAGGCCCTAGCCGGTTTGCTCAGGGGTTAGAGCATCAGCCTACAGACTGAAGGGTCCTGGGTTTGATTCCAGTCAAGGGCACATGCCCGGGTTGCAGGCTTGATCCCCAATAGGAGGCACCCCATCAATGATCCTCATCATGGATGTTTCTCTCTCTCCTTCTCCCTTCCTCTCTGAAATCAATAAAAATTTTTAAAAAATATTTCTTGGGAGAACCCTGAGCTTTAAAAAAAAAAAAAATCAATGAAGTGAAGGAGAGAGGAGGTGCGGAGGAGCATGTACCAGGAGCTAATGGCCGGTCACAGGGTAGCAACAACGGAAAATACGGAAAGTCAGCTACCTTGACTCTCACCAACACATTGAAGGATGCCCTGCTCATGGCTGGAGGGGAGCGGGGGGAGGTGGCAGGGCCCCAAAGCAAGTCCCACATCGCCCTGCAAGAGCTCATGTTAGGGAAGAGACACTTCTGCACGAAAAACAAGGCGCTAGGAAAAGACGCAATGTATGTTACAAGCCAGTGACCTGTGTCTGTTCAGTGCTGTCAGGAAGTCGGAGTAGGAGGGGGAGCAGCTGGGGGGTCTTGAGCTTGGAGGGAGTATGCTAACTCTCCGGCAGCTACTAGGTTGCCTGCCAGCCAGTCGCCTCTCCTCCAAGAACTGGGGGAGGGCCTAGGTGAGGGAGATGGAGAGGAAACCAGGCTATAGATCATCTGCTTTCCTCTCTCAGAGTGTGAGGTGCACATATGGAAGAGCCTGCTCGCCATGTTGGCCGGGATTGGGGCAGCCCCCAATTACTTTTTTAAAATTTATTTTTATTTATTTCAGAGAGGGGAGAGGAGCGGGAGAGATAGAAGCATCAATGATGAGAGAGAGAGAGACTCGCTGACTGGCTGCCTCCCGCACACCCCTCACTGGGGGTTGAACCTGAAACCCAGGCATGTGCCCTGACCGGGAATCGAACCGTGACCGCCTGGTTCACGAGGTAACATCCAACCATTGAGCCACACCAGCCGGGCTGAGAGCTCCACGTTTTAAAGTGCTACAGACAGAGAGACCTTTTTCTGATTTAACAGAGAGACTGAAGCCTGGAGCAATCAACTGGCAGCAGGCTGGTGAATTAACGGAACCCAAACTAGAAGCTGGGGCTTCTGCCCCCTGGTTCTATGCCACTTCCACATCCTGCCTCTTACGTCGAGGGTCACTCACGGACAATGAGCACACATCACACTCCTAGCTGGGTGTAGGGTTATACCTGCAGGTGTTAATAATGTAGATTTTGTGACCCTCGAACTGAATCCCTCTTTTTTTTTAAATTGATTTTAGAGAGGAAGGGAGAGAGAGAGAAAAAAAACCATCAATGACGATGCCCGGACCGGTGTGGCTCGGTGGCTAGAACGTCGGCCTGCAGACTGAAAGGTCCCAGATTCGATTCCGGTCAAGGGCATGTACCTTGGTTTCGGGCACATCCCCAGTGGGAGGTGTGCAGGAGGCAGCTGATCGATGTTTCTCTCTCATCAATGTTTCTAACTCTCTATCCCTCTCCCTTCCTCTCTGTAAAAAATGAATAAAAATAAAAAACATCAATGATGAAAGAGAATCATTGATTGGCTGCCTCCTGCACACCCGACACTGGGGACTGAGCCCACAACCTCGACATCTGCCCCAACCGGAAATCGAACCGTCACCTCCTGGTTCATAGGTCGACGCTTAACCACTGAGCCACGCCAGCTGGGCTGGCTCCCTCTGGTGGGACACTCTTCCAGGACACCTTACATTAATCCAGTGAAAAACTGTCAGAATGTCTCTTCTGAGAGGTATCATACTGAACTCTGCAGTCCCATATTCCACGTCCTATCCCTGGCCAAAACACTCCCACCCCCGTAGAGATGGTACCCCTGGAGTTCATATATATTACCCCTGGAGTTTTTGTTTTGTTAATCCTCACCTAAGGATATTTTTCCATTGATTGCTAGACAGAGTGGAAGAGAGAAGGAAAGACAGAGAGAAATATCGATGTGAGAGAAACACATCGATGGGTTGCCTCCTGCATGAGCCCAACTAGGGGCCCGGGCCGGGGAGGAGCCTGCAGGCAAGGACGTGCCTTTGACCAGAATCAAACCTCGGACCCTTTGGTCCGCAGGCCAACGCTCTATCCACTGAGGCAAACTGGCTCTGCTCAGGCTACCCCTAGAGCAGCAGTTCTCAACCTGTGGGTCACGATCCCCTTGGCCTTCAAACAACCCTTTCACAGGGGTCGCCTAAGACCATCCTGCATATCAGATATTTACATGACGATTCATAACAGTAGCAACATGACAGTTATGAAGTAACAACGAAAATAATGTTATGGTTGGGGGTCACCACATGAGGAACTGTATTTAAAGGGCCAGAAAGTTGAGATCCACTGCCCTAGAGGTTCTGATTCAGTAGGTCTGGGGTGAGGACTCAGACTTCCCATGTCTAACAAGCTCCCAGATGCTAGTGCTACTGATCTGGGTTTACACTTTGTGAACCACTGCACTGAATGAACCAGATTTTTTTTTTCCGGGTCAGTTATCTGATTTCTCTGACAAAGGAAGAGCTTAGGTTATCAGCACATTCTGTCCCCCACAAATGAGAGCCCTCGGGGCATTCCATAGAAACGAAGGGGCCAAACTAGTTGTTCCAGGGCTGATGTAGTCATTTAGTCTGAGTAACACAGGCAGGCTTTTAAAAAAACCTTCAGGCGCCGACCTTTCCCTCTAGAGCAGGGGTTCTCAAATTTTTTAAAAAATATATTTTATTAATCTTCCACAGAGAGGAGGGGAGAGGGATAAAGAGCTAGAAACATCGATGAGAGAGAAACATCAATCAGCTGCCTCCTGCACAGTCCCTACTGGGGATGTGCCCGCAACCAAGGTACATGCCCTTGACCGGAATCGAACCCAGGACCTCTCAGTCCGCAAGCCGACGCTCTATCCACTGAGCCAAACAGGTTAAGGCAAACTTTTTAAACAGGGGGCCAGTTCACTGTCCCTCAGACCATTGGAGGGCCGGACTATAGTTAAAAAAACACACAAAACTATGAACAAATTCCCATGTACACTGCACATACCTTATTTTGAAGTAAAAAACAAGGCGGCAAAAACACCCGGCGGGCCGGATAAATGTCTTCATGTGGCCCGCGGGCCGCAGTGTGAGGACCCCTGCTCTGGAGTATTAAGCACCCAGCGCCCTCCTTAATCCCTTGCACCTGCCCTTACCTATCCACTCTTACTCCTCCAGGACCAAGGACCCCCAGCCCAGAATCCTGTGAAGCTCCCGGGAACTCGGGCTCCCTGCCGCCATCATTTCCAAACGCAGAGCGGTCTGCCGGGTATAACGCGAGGCGCCGACGAACCTGGGGCTGGTCGGTTCCGCGTTGCTGACAGGAGACCTGCGGCCAAAGTCTGGCTCCTCTGTTAACTCCGTGACCCCACGGCGAGTGGTTTGGCATTTTTCGGGCCTTGGGTTTTCAACACGTGAAAAAAGAGGTCTGTCATTAGGAGAGAAAACGAGATATCTGGAGAAATATTATTCCAGAGTTCCTTGGAAAAAAAAGACATTTGCAACAATATGTAGGGATATAACACTTTATGGTTTAACAACAAAGTGCTCGCGTGCATGCGTGCGTGTGTGCGTGCAAGGCTATCACAACCACCTTGCGAGGTAGGGAAGGGAGGGCCTGACCGAAGGCCTCAGTCTGGCCGAGGTGAAGTGTCAGGGGCAGGACTCAAACAGCGCACCTTCTCAGGGAAGTCCGTGTGCTTGTCAACGCTGCCTTTCCTCGGTGCGTTTCCGTGAAACACAGGAATGTACTGGTGTGTAACATGAATGACCCTCAGGGGGTCAGAGAGTTGCAGTAACTTAAAACTGAAAGGCAAAAGGGGCCGGCAGATTCGCAAACAGGAGCTGTTTCCTGCAGCTGGATGCCGGGAAGGGTCCCTGTAGCGTTGGCTTGGTGGTCGCAGGACTCTTGCTTCCCCAATGTGATGGTCCTCTTCCAGGTCCCTTTGACGGGCTCGTCACTGGATCTTTCTGGGCCTCAGATGGCGGCAAACCGCCAACGGGAGCACCTCAGGCACCGCGGCTGTTACAGAAAGCTTCTGGAATTCTTTCAGCCTCTTGGTCATAAGACCGCAAACATCCTCTAAGTCATTCTGCCTCGTCAAGGGCAACGAGACGTCTGGTGACGAATGCCTGCATAGCACTGGCTGGGGAGAGTGTTTTCTGTTTTACGAAATCTGGGTGCTCACAACCCCAAATCTAATGCCATCCTAATTGCTTGCAAGTCCTCGGCTCACAGGGCTGCCCTAATAAATGACTTACTGTGTAATAAGGCTGATTTAAGCAACCAGCTTGGCATGGAGTGTTTTTTAAGGGGCAGGCACAATATCCAGGGCTTTATATAAGATCTCAAGTATTAACCATTTTAAGGAGAATGTGACCATTTTGTTACTAGGAACCTACTGTGTGCCAGGCACTGGACTAGGTGGCTGCCATGAAACCTTTCGGTCACAGTTACCGGGCATCAGCCATTCAACTTGTATTTCCCTAAGAATCCATCAAAAGCATTGAAGGAATGCCTTTTGTGTTCAAACACTGTTTGGATTCTATAGGTGCACCCTTACCATTAAAATATGGAAAAAAGCCCTGACCGGTTTGGCTCAGTGGATAGAGCGTTGGCCTGGGGACTGAAGGGTCCCAGGTTCTATCCTGGTCAAGGGCATGTACCTTGGTTGCGGGCACATCCCCAGTAGGGAGTGTGCAGGAGGCAGCTGATCAATGTTTCTCTCTCATCGATGTTTCTAACTCTCTATCCCTCTCCCTTCCTCTCTGTAAAAAATCAATAAAATATATATTTAAAAAAAAAACATGGGGAAAAAAAGAGAGGGAACAGATTAGGGCCCAACTTGAGCCACTGGTGCACAGGTTCCTAGTTGTGGTACTTGAAGATAGTTTTCTCTATTGGCATACTTAAAGATAAAAATTTGGCCCTAGCCGGTTTGGCTCAATGGATAGAGCGTCTGCCTATGGACTGAAGGGTCCCAGGTTCAATTCCGATCAAGGGTACATGCCTGGGTTGCAGGCTCCATCCCCAGGGGGGTGGGGGTGGGGGAGCGCGTGCATGAGGCAGCCAATCAATGATTCTCTCATCATTGATGTTTCTCTCTCTCTCTCCCTCTCCCTTTCTCTCTGAAGTCAATAGAAATATATATTTTTTAACAAGTTAATTTTGGAAGGGAGCAGCAAAACCACTGAGGATCATTTCCTAAGTCAAATGAGTGTTCTGATGGCATAAGAGGTGTGCTTTCTGACGGAAGCTCTTGTCACATTTACCACAGTGAAAAGGTTTCTCCCCCGTGTGTGTCCTCTGGTGCGTCAGGAAGTGGGAACGCTGATTGAAGGTTTTGCCACACTCGGGGCACGGGTACGGTCTCTCCCCTAAGTGGATGCGCTGATGGGTCACGAAGTGGGAGCTCTGGTTGAAGCTCTTCCCGCACTCGCCACACCTGTAGGGCCTCTCTCCCGTGTGGATCCGCTGGTGCTTAATGAGGGCGGAGCTGTCGGCGAACCCTTTGCCACAGCTGTCACACTTAAAAGGCCGCTCGCCCGTGTGTGTCCTCTGGTGCGTGGCCAGATGTGAGCTCTGGCTGAAACTCTTGGGGCAGGACGGGCAGCTGAAGGGCCTTTCTCCCGAGTGCGTGCTCATGTGAGCTACAAAGTGGGAACTGTCCGTGAAGCCCTTCCCGCACTCGGGGCATTTATAGGGCCGCTCCCCCGTGTGGGTCCGCTGGTGCTTGATCAAATCGGAGCTCTGGCTGAAACTCTCCCCGCAGTCACCGCACCGGTAAGGTTTCACCCCTGTGTGGGTCCGCTGGTGGGTGATGAAGTTGGAGCTTCGGCTGAAGCTTTTGTGGCACTTGGGGCACGCGTAGGGCTTCTCTCCGGTGTGGGTTCTTTGGTGCATGACGAGGTGTGGCTTCCGCCCAAAAGTCTTCCCGCACTCTGGGCACCCGTAGGGCCTCTCGCCCGTGTGGGTCCTCTGATGTTTGACGAGGGTGGAGCTGTCGCCGAATTTTTTCTCACACCCGCTGCACTGGTAGGGTTTCTCTCCTGTGTGTGTTCTGCGGTGGGTGACGAGGTCTGAACTCTGCTTGAAGCCTTTCCCACACTCGGTGCATTTATAAGGCCTCTCGCCAGTGTGGGTTCTTAGGTGTCTAATGAGATAGGAGCTCTGGTTAAAGGTTTTCCCACATTCTGCACACACAGGCTTCTTTCCTGCGTATCTGTCCAGGAACTTGTTTAAATCCTTGTCCTGACGGCCCTCCCCTGGAAGGGTTCCAGGTTGTAAGTCAAGGCCCCTTTCCCAGCTTCCTCCCCAGCTAGGAGTCTGATAAACGTCTGTATTGGCCCCATCTGAGGATGTTCCGCTTCGTTCTGCTGTTTCACAAACATCCTGATGGAGTTTTTCCAACTGATTCTCCAAGTCTGAAAAACAGAAGTGACTTGAGAATAAAGTTTTCGGGAACGCACATCAGAGGGCAGCAAGAAAGATTAAAATTAGTGTTTTTGGCCGTAACCGGTTTGGCTCAGTGGATAGAGCGTCGGCCTGTAGACTGAAAGGTCCCAGGTTCAATTCCGGTCAAGGGCATGTACCTGGGTTGTGGGCACCACCCCAGTGGGAGGGTGTGCAGGAGGCAGCTGATCGATGTTTCTCTCATCTTTCTCTCTCATCGATGTTTCTAACTCTCTATCCCTCTCCCTTCCTCTCTGTAAAAAAAAAAAAAAAATCAATAAAAATATATTAAAAAAAAAAAAATTAGTGTTTTTGGCTCTGACCGGTTTGGCTCTGTGGCTAGAGCGTCAGCCTGCGGACTGCAGGGTCCCAGGTTTGATTTCTGGTCAAGGGCATGTACCTTGGTTGCGGGCACATCCCCAGTGGGAGGTGTGCAGGAGGCAGCTGATCGATGTTTCTCTCTCATCGATGTTTCTAACTCTCTATCCCTCTCCCTTCCTCTCTGCAAAAAATCAATAAAATATATATTTAAAAAATAAAAATAAATAAAAATTAAATTAGTGTTTTTGCAACAGACTGTACTTAATTTGACTACTTTGGTTTTCACTCTGTGTAACGTTTATTGCTGTTCATTGGGCTCACAGAAAACATGACTTCCTAAACCCTTTTAAATGTTAAGATGACCAGCCCCAGCTGGCTTGGCTCAGTAGATAGTGTCAGCCTATGGACTGAAGGGTCCCGGGTTCTATTCTAGTCAAGGGCGCATGCCCAGGTTGTGGGCTCGATCTCCAATGGGGGGTGTGCAGGAGGCAGCCGATCAATAGTTCTCTCTTATTACTGATGTTTCTATCTCTTTCTCCTTCTCCCTTCCTCTCTGAAATCAATGAAAATACATTTAAAAAAATTTTTTTAAGATGACCAGATAAATCTTGAGATGACCTTTTTTACATCCTTCAAGCGTAAGCCACATGTTGTCAAAATTAGGCAACTCCTTTCAAAGATGTCACCGTGAGAATGAAAGTGAAATGCTTACTTAAAAAGAGACTTTATTTGGTCAAGTCATGACTGCTCAAGAACTCAAATTTACACTTCTGATGGGAAGAAAACTCCAGGGCAGCATTTCACATTCTCCTCCAACCAAGCAACACTCACTTCTCACCTGCGTGACTTCCCCTCAGGATCTCCCTTGCCTCGAAATGTTGGAGTGGTAGAAGCCACGACTCGTCTTTCTGTTCCAGCTGGGAGATGACACTTGGTCTAGAAATCCTATACAGGAAGGTGAAGAGAGGATGTTGATCTGAGCCAATCACACAAGGCCTGGCCAAAATCTAAGCCCTCCTCCTTCCCTGGGTAAAAGGGGGCATCCAGGGAAACGCTCATGTGTGTTTTGTCTCATTAAAAGGGCAGTCACGATAAAGTGATAAAAGAGAGTGATCTCCCCAAGAGGCTGAGGAAAAGCCCTTTTCCTCCCATTAAAAAACAAAACAGAAAAACAGCAGAATCTCAGAGGGAAGGCATATAGTCATAACCCATGGATGCAGACAGTGGGGTGGTGAGGGCCTGGAGTGGGGGCTGAGGGGGCTGTTGGGGGTGGATGGAGGATAAAAGGAGACATGTGCAATACTTTCAACAATATTTTTTTTTTTTAATCAGACATAGGTCATTGAAACTCTAGGGTAAATACAATAACTCATCTCTGAAGGCACAAGGCTAAACCCCTGTGGAAAGATAATTTTATCAGAAACAAAGCCGCCATGACCTCACCCTTAGAGAGAATCAAGGAAGTTAACTATAATATTGGCCTTTAAATTTTTCCCAGAAGGACAGCAATAGATACAGCTCTGAGAAAAAGACAAACACTTATAAGAAAAAAATAATGAACACAGGCAATTCACAAAAGAAAGAAAAGTAGCCTATAAATATATGGAAGGGAGAAACAAGATGGCGGCATAGGGTAAACACCGTATATGCAGCTGTGAACAACTATTTCAGAAAAACCACGAAAAGAACACACGGACACCACTCGCACCCACAGGACGGCTGGCTGAGTGAAAATCCTACAACTAGAGAAGAGTCTGAGACTCAGAGGAGTGGCGGAAGCAAAGTACAGACGTACGGAGGCGTGCGCACGAGCTCGGGGAAGGGCTGGTACCGGAGGTCGCGGTTCTTTTCCAAAACGGAGAGAGCCACAAGCTCCCAGCGGCTCTGAACTCCAGTTCCAGATGAGTTTCTGAGGTCCCACAGACACCCAGAGAAGGGGGACTGACTGGCACCGGGTGGAAACCCAAAGCGGGTTTCTCTCAGCGTTGCTTGCAGCAATTACCGTGGGACACAGAGACCTGGTGTCTCTCAGCGCAGCGCTGAAAAGCGCCATAGCTATTTGCTCCGCCCCGCCCGGCGAACTCCCCGAGGCCCC
>PVJC01042068.1:0-15080 GCA_004026665.1 Murina feae
AGAGAGAGAGAGAGAGAGAGAGGCAAATGCTAAATGCTGTTGGATAGTTGGATATATGGGGGGCATAAAAAACATGAAGAAGCAAATAGCATTATAGGAGAGAAAGAAAAGTTCCAGCCAAGGCATGGAAGAGGAGGACCAAGCAATGTGCCATGATCAGACTTCCTACCTGGCATGGGCAAAGGCTGTATGTTAGGAGTTTAGGGTGGAGGTTCCAGTACAAGGGCAGCAAAGTCTGGTAGACAGACAGGCTGAATAGGCCCTTAGGTGACTTTGATTAGATCCTAAGTGAATTAGACATATGGAACATGGTTAGATCTGGGAAAGATTGTGGCCTCTTACACTGCTACTGTGAATTGAGGCTTAGAAGGAGGGAAACTGCCTGAGCTGGAATCCTGGTTCTGCCTCTGCTAGCTGTGTGACCCTGGGCAAGTTACTTAACTGCTCTGTGATTCAGTAATCTCATGTGTAAAATGAGAACAATAATGATCCCTTACTCATAAGGTTGTTTAGAGGACTACATGCATTAGTATATAAAAGTGTTACTATGTATAAGGAGCTTAAAACAGTGTCTGATACTATCATATAAGTGTTTATTGAATTTAAATAAATTCTAAGCACACAGGAATCAGAGAGCCTAATTTCAAATACTGGTTGTGCCACTTCCCTAGCCCCTTGTGGAACCTTAGGCAATTTTTTAAAAACTTTTTACTTTGATTTCCTCATGTCTAAAATGGAGATTAAAGGTAGTACCTATTACATAGAGTTGCTCTGAGGATTGAATGAATTCATGCATGTAACATATGGCATATGACAAGTGTTATATAAGTATTTGCTATCATTATTTATTGGGTCTATAATCATCACATGATGAGTAAAATAAATGTTCATTAAGGCAGCTGGAAGGAATATAGATTCTAGAATCCAGGGACCTCTATTCCAACTCTGGCTGTAACATCTACTATGTATTGGCTCTTCAGAGGATTTCTCTTCTCTGAGACTCAGTTGTCCCATCTGCAGATAGAAGCTAATAATATTTTTCATGATGTTGTGAATGTGGAATGAGCCAATGTTCATAAAGCAAGTAAAATACAGTACATGCTCAAAGGATATTCTAGGTCCTATCTCTGATGACCAGCCTTTCATTTGTTTATAAACAAAAGGAATTAATATCTGCATCTTACAGATGTTGAAAAGGGGGAATGGAAGCAAGAGAGATTGTGCAGTTAAAATTGTGAACTTGTATGTGGTGTAAAGGGAGAATTTGAGTCTTTGTGGCAGAGTCACTTTCTTTTTTAAAAAAATATATTTTATTGATGTTTTACAGAGAGGAAGGGAGAGGGATAGAGTTAGAAACATCAATGAGAGAGAAGCATCGATCAGTTGCCTCCTGCACACGCCCTATTGGGGATGTGCCTGCAACAAAGGTACATGCCCTTGACAAGAATCAAACCTGGGACCCTTCCGCCAACAGGCTTTATTCAGTGAGCCAAACCGTCTAGGGCCAGAGTCACTTTCTTATATAAGCCTCTCTAATCTAGTCCTCCCACTTTTCCTTATACCCTGTTTATTTCCTTACTTGCATTCAATAACTATCTATAATAATTTAATTAATTAATTTTCTTACTTGTTTAATGTCTATTCTTTCCTTTCCATTAATTGGCAAACATAATGAGCTAATAATTAATAGATAACACTTATAAAGCACTTGCTATCTGCCAGGCACTTTTCTTAAGATTTCTATATAGTAACTTATTTAATCCTTGTAACTACCCTAATATCATTCACATTTTGGGATGAGAAAATGGAGGCACGTTGATTATGCTTATATGCATGCATACAAGTCCTTCAGTTGATCTCTTAACTCCCCGCCCACTCCGGAGCCTTCCAGCTGTAGTTTGACAGTCTGTTCAGTGCTGTTCTGCCTCTGTATCTGTTATGTTTATCAATGTATAATGGTCTTTATTATCCATAAATAAGTGAGATCATGTGGTATTTTTCTTTCATTGACTGGCTTATTTCACTTAGCATAATGTGGGGGGTAGGGGAGGAGGGGGAAAGGTCAAGGGGAAAAATGGAGACTTATTTAACACTCTTTGTAATACTTTAAGCAATAAAACAAAATAAAAAAATAAAGATGGTATTGAAATGTCAAAAAAAAAGAATGACTCAAGTGGGAAGAGGAAGGAGGATATATGTAATACTTTCAACAATAAAGGTTTAAAAAAAAGAAAAAAAATGGAGGCACAGACTGAATTGCTCAATGTCAAACAGGTAGCAAGTGGCAGGAGACTCTGGTATATAGCCAAAGGAATAAACTGAGTATGCCAGGGTGCAACGAACAAAATGGGAAATATCAGGAAGACTTAGAATATGTTGAACTTGAGTTGCCAAGAAAGCCCCTATGCTGAAATATCTTGCAGGGAAAGAAATGTAAGCTGGGGCAAAAAGAATCCTTTAGTCTGAGGACACTCTCCCACCTGGAACAACCCCACTTCTTTTTATTTTTTAAACACAGTTCATTTCCAACTGAGCTGGAGACATCCTTCAAGGCCAAGATTAAGAGCCTTTCAACAAACCCAGCCTCAAGGGCTCATCCAACCTTTGTGCTCTCAAATACAGTTTTACCTCTTTTGATCCTGCTCAGCAAAAAGAGTGCAAGGACAGAGAATCATGCCATGACACTGGCAACACTTCTGTGACTAAACTAAATTGGAAGGGCATTGCTAGTGCATTGGCTAAGGGCAGAACCATCAGAATTTTTATTTGAAGAGAAAGTAGGAAGGAACAATATTTACTGAGCATTTATAAATCATTCAAATGTTCGCCTTCATAGTTTACAACAGTCATATAAGATAAGACTTACTATCTGAACCTTACATATGAAAAAGCTCCTTGTACTCCATGATGCTTTCTGAAGAATAGAAGGAATCCTGAGGTAATGTTTCAGGAAAGCTTCAGGATCCATAGGTCCCTCTTTAGCTAGAGATACTGAGATACTAATACTTTTGAGTATGGCCTGAATGTTTCTCTTCTAGAAAAAAACATTTACCCCCAATATCTCCTACCTTGACCATCTTCACTTGGCCAAATATACATTTGACACTGAAAAAGATAAATGAACTGGACTCCACAAAACATAGAAGGTACAGTGTGTTTTTGTTGTGTGTTTGTTTTTTTTTAACACACTGTAGCCCATGTCTCCTTGCAACATTCAGTGGGGAGAACACTTAAATTTAGGTCTTCAGGCACATGCTTCAAGAAGACACTCCTTATCTCCTGATCTCACTTTCTCTCCAATCTTTCTCCTCCTATTGCTCTTGGAGTCCTCCTTTTCAATATTCTTTCTGGTTCCCCACCTACTCCATAGTGCCTGCCCTTGAATTGTTCTGAAAATTCTGAGTCCTCAGATTTTGACTGGTTTATAATGAAAACAATATTCTGCTCTGTGTCTACCCTAAAGGAAAAGAAGTAGGCTCTGGTCCTGTGTCTTAGTGATGGGCTTTATGATTCCAATTCATTCATAACGCCAATTAAAGCCACAGATAATTTCATTAACAGTTTCCTAAGAAGTAAGCACCTTACCAATCAGAACACTAATTTTCCCCCCCAGGACAGAATCTAGTCCCACATGAGGAAAACATGTATTCTTTGTTAACATGAGTTTATCCCTTCAGTTTTTGTTAAATAGTAATCCTGTAACTTAATTTCCTCTGGGCCTAGCTTATAAGAATCATAAAGAGCTCTATTTCAGACACATTCAATGTGCATCACTGGCTTCAAATAGTTGTTTTTTGGGTCCCCAAATACTTCCCTTGATAAGAGAGAAGATATTGGAGCCTAATCTCAACTTGAGATCTATCCTATATCTCTGGTAGATCAAAGGATACCTATAATTATTGTGAATAGATATAAAAATAAACAAATGACAAATATATAACACTGGAGGCCCGGTGCATGAAATTTGTGCACAGGAGTGGGGGGGGTCCCTCAGCCTGGCCTGCACCCTCTCCAACCCAGGAACCCTCAGGGCTGCTGGCTCCTAACTGCTCACCTGCCTACTGGCCTGATTCCCCTAACTGCTCTCCCCTAATGGTCTGATCCTCCTAACTGCTCTCCTCTGCCTGTCTGATCACCTCTAACTGCCTCTGCCTCAGCCCTGCCACCATGGCTTTGTCTGGAAGGATGTCCGGAAGGTCATCTGGAAGATGTTCAGTCTAATTAGCATATTACCCTTTTATTAGTATAGATGCCACCTTGTCCTAAAAATGCAGGTTGTTAGCAGGTTTTCCTGTTGTGGAGGGGGAGCCCGCAGTAGCATCCTGGGTTCTGACCAGTGCTTATGAACTCATGTTTTATGTCAGCAGATGAGATTCCTAGAAGAAGACACTTGGATGTACCTTGAACATTTCTATCAATTTTGCCAAATCATCCTTGAAAAATGTTGAACCACATTAAACTCCCACCAGCAACCATGCATGTGCCCTCTGTCTTACTTTGATGCCAATATTATTGATTTCCCCCTAGAAGCTTCCCTCCACTCAGCCAGGACTGCTTGGCATTTGAGCCAAACTCACTGTTCAGCCGGGACTTGATTTCCCGAGATAGAATTATGGAGGAGGAAAAATAGTGTTCCTCTACCCTTCTGAGTTCTTACCGGAGGCCCTTGTAATGAAAGACAGATTACCAAGAGAACAACAAAAGTTCATTAACATGTGTACCTCGTGTATATGTGAGAGATTCCAGGGAAAAATGAATAACTCCTCAAGGTGGCCTAGAATCCAGATTTAAATACCTTCTTCCTAGGGAAAGGGGACGGGATATCTAGGCCTCTTAGAGGAGAGTAGATGAGTTTTAGGAAAGATGAATGGGGATGAGGGAAATAGTTTGTAACAAAGTTTGGATGTGATGTCAACTTCTAGTCTCCTGTCCTATGACAGGAGTCAGTCTTGACTGACTGATGACACTTTTCCCATCGAGGGAAACTTTTGGGGGGTCCAACTTTAGGCAGATTAGGAGACTTCTGTGAGAGACTCTCCTTGCATTTGCTGTTTTTCAAGCATCTGCAATTCAAGATCATCAATATAATAACACGGCATATGTTGGGGTGGCATGTTCTCTGACCTTCAGAATAAACCCAACAAAAGCTTGTTTCCTCTCTTAGATGATTTGCCACAGTAGCGTTATTCCCTGAAGACAGTATTCTGACCAGATCTTCCTGGGAGTGGTCATAACATACCCTGTGCTTATAGAAAGGCGTTGGCCATATCACTAAATAAATCAGGGTCAGTTTTCTCATCTTGTGAAAAGGGAGATAAAGTTACGAGAATTTATTTCCCTTTCCACAGGTTGCCTGCAGATTTGTGTCTCTGCTCCTCTGGCCCCAGCAGCCCCAGCACTGCCTTGGCTGAGGGGCTTGAAGCTGCTGGGTGCCGGGCCCCCTGAAGGCTTGTGTCACAGTTCCTCCACCCTGGCAGGCCCAGAGACCCTCTGCCAGCAGGCTGGGGCAGAACGCCTGCGTCATCACCATGGTGATGACAGAGGCAAGCGTCTTGTCCCAGCTGCCATCATCTTTGTACAAGAGTGATGACTAATTTGCATATTACTCTTTTATTAGATAGGAAAATTTCAAGTGTTGATAAGCACCAGGAATAAAAATAAAATAGAGGAAGAGAGATGATAGGAGGAAAAATGGTGGCCGTATAGACGGACATGTCCTGCACCTTGTCCCAGAGCAGATTGGGTGAGCAGCTGAAAAGAGTAACATCCAGCCTGAAATGGCATATGAGATTCAGCTGGGAGTGACAGTTTGCAGCCGGGTGACTGTTGGAGATCTCCGGGGAGCCTCTTGTTGATGAAATTTCTCCTGGAGCAGCTACTCTGCAGAGGAGACTGCACCATCTTAAAGGGGAGAGTGGCCGTTATCACAAGCCTATACATCCAGGAATCTTGCAACAGAGGCACCCGGGAACAGCTAGGAACCCAGGAACACCGGATCCCATGAATACGTGGACTCAGACAAGCCCTGTGCCTTCTCATGGAAAGGTCAGATTTCGCCGAGATAAAGGTGGAGTTTGTAATCCAGGTGGGAGAGAGGACCACCCGTGTGTGTGTGTGTATGTGTGTGTGTGCATGCACACATGCACGCAGGGTAAGTCTATGCCCCACAAAGTCCACAGCCCTTGGGGCCAGCGTGATCTGCAAGTGGGAAGCGGACCCGCAGGGCTTCTGGCAGAAAGGAACTCTGAAAATATCAGCCCATAGCTGGATTGGTATGAAACCGCAGCCTTGGACTTTGCCAATGTGCCAGCTGCTTAGTATCAGGGGAGTGAGGACGTGTGGAAGAGACATTGGGAGAATTGCACGCAGAGCGGGACTGTGGAAGTTGCACACAGAGCTGGACCTTGGAGGTTGTGAGCTCACACAGTTAATTGGGCTCTTTTTTTATTTTCTCTCATTAAATCCTTGCTCTTGATTATTAAACCCAATACATAGGATCACCCAGTTGGGGTCACTCACAGAGATTGCAGGGGAAAGTTGTTTTTGTGGAACCTGGGGATCAGAGCAGGGAGTAACGAACCAAGAAACCAGCTCTGGAGTAGTCCATTCTCCCAAACCAGCATTAAGTGCGATAGGGAAAACAAGGTCTAAATACTGGCTGGAGAGGACTTATAGCCCTGGAGGTCAATCTAGAAATACTGCCACACAGAGGCTGAACAACAAACTGACTCTTCTATAAACACAAATAAAGGCAGTCTGGGAAACAAAGAAATACTGCCTGCTTTAAAATCAGGACTGTGGTTTACAACACGAAGGAGCAGTGTATCACAGGGAACTTCAATCCTTTCCTAAATACCTGACAGTACAAAGGAGAGCCAAACAGAAGAGTAGAGGAAGGGAATGATCCTCACTACTGCACATTTTCATTTTTTTCACCTTTTACTTAAGAAACTAATGTTTTTTTCTTTTTCCTCACTTGATTTTACTTTTTTAATTATTATATTTTTATTTTTAATCAATATTACTACTACTACTATTTTACCTTTTTTAAAGTGTCATATTATTTTCTCTTTATTTTATTTTGGGATTAATGTTCTACATTCGATTTTCATTTTTCTTTTTAGCATCATTTTACTCTATCTCAACCTTACCTTTATGTCAACACTGTCTTCCTCACTTTTCTTCTTTTGTTGTCCTGTTTATCTTACCCTATTCCTCCTTTATATTTTCCCTACTCCTCTTTTTAAACCCTTTTAAAATTTCACCCTACTTATATATCTATTGCAATGCCATGCTCTAAGTCCATACACACCTCACTCTTCTATTTCTTCACTATCCAAATATTTTTTCTCTTATATTTTTTTTCTCTCTCTCTCTATTGCTTGGCTGTTGTTAGCTTTATTATTGATTATACCATTTTTAATGCTTGTTTGTGGGATTGTTTCACTTTTTGTTTTTGTTTTGTTTTTTTTGGTTGGTTTTTTTTTGGTTACTTTGTTGCCTCTGTTCTCCCTCAACTCACTTGAAATTAGTGGTTCTTTATACTTTTCATTCATCTCTAGGTATTTGTTGCTGACTTTAGTTGAAATTAGTAGCTGTTCTATTAGAATCTTCTCCCCATATAGTTTCTTCCCCTCTTCTATTTCATTCTCTTTCTTTAATCTCTTACTTTTTTTTTCTTTTTACTTTTCCCAAATTCATTTTTTCACTCAATTTTTCCTCTTTTATCCTTTTTCTTTTTCATCTCCTCTTTCCCCTACTTCTCTTTTCTCTGGTGAGCACCTGTATTTGGAGTTATTAGTATCCTGAATACATCTGTGTTCTGCACTTTGTGCATTGTGCCTTGTTGTGCTGTATTGTGTACCTTTAACTCAACACAAGAGAGAGAGAACTACATAACCAGACATCCAGAGAAGAGAGATCATGGGGAGACAAAGAAACAATCCGCATATGAAAGAGAAACAGGCATCACCAGAAAAGGAAGTAAACTAAATTGAGGCAAGCACCTGTCTGAGAAAGAATTCAGAGAAATGGTCATAAGGTGGTTGAAAAAAATGAAAGACAAATTCAAAAATATGTGTAAGAACTAAGAGGAAATGAAGAAGAACCAAGAATAAATTAAGAACTCAATAGAAAGCATCAACAGTAGACTGGATGAAGCAGAGGACCACATTAGTGAGCTAGAAGACAAGATAGAAAAAAATACCCAAGCAGAGCAGCTTCTAGAAAAAAAAAAATAAAAAGCAGGAGTAGAGCCTAAGAGAACTTTGGGACAACATGAAAAGAAACAACATCCATGTAATAGCGGTGCCAGAAGGAGAGGAAACTAAACAAGGAATAGAAAGCTTGTTTGAAGAAATAATGACAGAAAACTTCCCTGACATAGGGAAGAAAAAATTCGCACAAATACAAGAAGCTCACAAAGTCCCAAACAAAATGAACCCCAAAAGACCAATGCCAAGGCACATCATGACTAAATTGACAAACACCAACAACAAAGTAAGAATTTTTAAAGTGGCCAGAGAGAGACAGAACGTTACCTACAAAGGATCCCCCATCAGACTAGTGACTGATTTCTCAACAGAAACACATCAGGCAAGAAGAGAATGGAATGAAATATACAAAGTCATGCAAAGGAAGGGTCTTTATCCAAGAATAGTGTACCCAGCAAGGTTATCAATCAAAATTGAGGGTGAAATTAGGAGCTTCACAGACAAAAAAGGACTAAGGGAGTTTGTTACCACCAAACCAGCATTGCAAGAAATGTTAAAGGGTCTGCTGTAAAAAGAAAAAAAGGAAATGAAGAAGAAACACATGGATAAAGAATAAAAATGGCGACAATTATCTATCAATAATAACTTTAAATGTAAATGAATTAAATGCCCAAATGAAAAGACTTAGGGTGGATAAGAAAACATGACCCATATATCTGCTGTCTACAGGAAACTCACCTCATAAAAAAAGATGTACACAGACTGATGGTGAAGGGATGGAAAAAGGTTTTTCAGGCAAATGGAAATAAAAAAAATCTGGGGTAGCAATACTTATATCTGAAAAATTAGACCTCAAAGTGAAGGACATAAAATGAGATAAAAAAGGCCACTTCATAATACTGAAGGGATCAATTCAACAAGAAGAAATAACTCTGGTAATGGTAAACATATACACACCCAATATAGGAGCACCCAAACACATAAGAAAAAACTTCTGGAGGATATCAAGGGAGAGATTGACAGCAATACAATCATAGTGGGGGACTTTAATACCCCACTATCACCATTGGACAAATCCTCTAAAGAAAAAATCAGCAAAGAAACATCAATTCTAAATGACTCGCTAGATCAGATGGAATTAATTGACATATTCAGAACACTTCACCTCAAAGCCACAGAATATACATTCTTCTCAAGTGCACATGAGTGTCTCTCAAAGATAGATCATATGTTGGGTCACAGGCAAAGTCTCTTCAAATTCAAAGATAGAAATCATATCAAGCATCTTCTCAGACCACAATGGCATAAAACTGGAAATCAACTACAATAAAAACAATCCAAAAAAAAAACAAACACATGGAGACTAAACATGCTATTAAACAATGACTGGGTTACCACAGAGACCAAAGAAGAAATATAAAACATCATGGCAACAAATGACAATGAAAAGACAACAATCCGGAGAACCAAGATGGTGGCATAAGGCATACACCTGAATGTGCAGCCTCCCACAACCACATTAAAAAATACAACTATAAAGCTAAACAGCCATCTTCCAGAACCAAGGGAGTGGAAGCTTTACACCTAGAAGGCAAGAGAAGGAGTGCATTGAGACTGAGTAGAAGTTCCCGGCACCAACACAGAGAGGTACTGACTTGTGTGCGGTGTGGTCAAATGGTGGTGGCGGCTACACCTGGGTCTGTGGCTTAGAAGGGTTTTACAAGCTCTGGGGTTGCACTGAATGCATTATGGGCAATCTGGCATTGGGGCAGGAGACGACAGTGGCTTTCTAGCAGGGCTGTTCACAGTGATCACTGATGTGAAGCTCCGAAATGTGGAGTATCAGGGGCGCACAGATGCCAGGATGTGGAGACGCCAAAATGGGGAAAAGCCATGGAGCCAGCTGAGGGGAAGCCATATCAGGTTGCTCTGCCCCAGTGATTCTGAGAACCTGCCCCACCCAATTTACAACCCCACCAAAGCTATGCACCTGTCTGCCTGCAAGCATAACCTAACAGACTGCAGTTGGGACAGAACTCTAAAAACTCCAAACCCCAAATAACAAGGAGACAGGCCTGGAGGTCATTTCATTTTAGTGACACCAACAGCAATCAAGACTTAACTACAACAAGACTGCCCACCCAGCCTTCGGAGGCAAACATCAAGAGTGCCCACCCCAGGCAACTGGGGAGGCTGAATCACTGGGCTCTATAGGACACCTAGCACAGAAAGCCACTATATCAACACAGGAAAGCAGCCAAAATGTGGAGACAAAGAAACAGAACACAAATGACAGAAACAGAAGAAAGCAAATGACTGGATATAGAGTTCAAAACCACAGTTATAAAGCTACTCAAGAATCTTCTACGAACAGCCGAGGAACTAAGTGAGACCTTCAAGGATCTTAATGAGAATACCAAAAAAAAAAAAAAAAAATGGAAAAGGTCCAATCAGAAATTAAGCATACACTGACTGAAATAAAGAATAATATATAGAGAATATATAGAGATCCAACAGCAGACTAGAGGATTGCAAGAATCAAGTAAAAGATATGAAATACGAAGAAGCAAAAAGACACCCAACCAGAAAAGCAAAAAGATAAAAGAATCCAAAAGTGTGAAGATAATGTAAGGAGGCTCTGGGACAACTTCAAGTATACCAACATCAGAATTATAGGGGTGCCAGAAGAAGAGAGAGATCAAGATACTGAAAGCCTATTTGAAAAAACAATGATAGAAAACTTCCTCCACCTGTTGAAAGAAGTGGACTTACATGTCCAGGAAGCACAGAGAACCCCAAACAAAAGCAACCAAGGAGGACCACACCAAGATACATCATAATTAAAAAGCCAAGGGCAAAAGACAAAGAGAGAATCTTAAAAGCAGCAAGAGAAAAGCAGTTGGTTACCTACAAGGGAGTACCCATATGACTGTCAGCTGATTTCTCAACAGAATCCATGCAGGCCAGAAGGGAGTGGCAAGAAATATTCAAAGTGATGAATACCAAGCTTACGACCAAGATTACTCTACCCAGCAAAGCTATCATGTCAAATTAATGGCCAAATAAAGAGCTTCACAGACAAGAAAAAGCTAAAGGCGCTCATCACCACCAAACCAGGATTATTTGAAATGCTGAAGGGCACTCTTTAAGAAAAGAAAGAAGAAGAAAAAGGTAAAAATAAAAATTATGAACAACAAAGTGACAACAAATACATATCTATCAACCAGTGAATATAACAACTAAATTAATAGAAATATGTGATGAACAGAATATACTGGTGGATAGAATAGAAATAAAGGCATAGAAAGGGAATGGACAGACAATTCTCAGGGGGAAGGGGGTGTGAGGGGTATGGGAAGCCACTGGACAAAAATATTACATATATGGATGAAGACAGTGGTGAGGGTAAGGGCACGGGGTTGGGGGGACCAGGTGGAGGGGAACTATGGGGGTTAAAAAAGTAACATCTTCAATAATCAGAACAATAAAGATTTATTAAAAAAAAAAAACAATCCAAAACCTAGAGTACACAGCATAAGCAGTCTTGAGAGGAAAGTTCATAGCTCTGAAAGCTTACTGTAAAAAACAAGAAACGATTATAAATTACCTAACCCTACATCTCAAAGGGTTAGAAAGAGAGCAACAAGAAAAGCCCAGTATAAGCAGAAGGAATGAAATAACAAAGATCAGAGCAGATGTAAACAACATAGAAACAAAAAAAAAATACAAAAGATCAACAAAACCAAGAGCTGGTTCTTTGAAAGGATAAACAAGATTGATGAACTTATAGCCAGGCTCACCAAGAAGAACACAGAGAGAACCCAAATAAACAACATCAAAAATGAAAGAGACCCCACAGAAATACAAAGTATTGTTAAAAAACACTATGAACATTTCAGATCTTTGACTTGATTCTTGCGATCCTCTAGTCTGCTACTGGATCTCTGTATATTATTCTTTATTTCAGTCAGTGTATGCTTATTTTCTAGCTGGTCCTTTTTCATTACCTCAAGGGTCTCACTAAATTTATCAGCAGTATCTAGAAAATACTTGAAAAACCTTATAACTGTGGTTTGAACTCTAAATCCAGTTGTTTGCTTTCCTCCATTTCTGTCATTTGTGACCTGTTCCTTTGTCTCTGCATTTTGGCTGCTTCCCTGGGTTGATAGAGTGGCCTTTCTGTGTTAGGTGATCACTGAGAGGAATTGACCTCCAAGCCACTTAGTTATGAGTGTCAGCTGTGTCTACAGTGGGAGAACTCCTGTGCTGGAGACACCCTTATGGGATGAGAGTTGTTTCACAGGGGCTTTGATGCTCACTGTGTCTGCCCTGATTGTGTACCTTGTGAATATGAAATAAAGAATAATATACAGGAGAGAGGAAGATGGCTGCCGATGAGAAGGCAAACTGAAAGACAGTGAGAGAGAGAGAGAAGGAACGGAGAGTGTGTGGATGTACCAAGAGTAGAAATTTGTGGGTGTGCAACAGCTATACTCCAGAGGACTGTTGGAGAACCCGAATGGGGCTCCCTTAACCGGGCGCTGCCTCCACTGCTGCTGAAATCTCTCCCGGAGCTGCTGAATCTGCTGCGGAAACCGGGCCATCTTGGGTGACTGTTACAAGAAACGTATACATCCAGGGATACTGCAAAGAGGTCACCCAGGGACCAGCCAGGAACCCAGGAACACCGGAGCTCAAACCAAGAATACGTGGACCCAGACGAGCCCTGCACCTCCTCACGGAAAGGTCAGATTTCACTTGTTAAAAGCGTGGTTTGTATTCCAGGTGGGAGAGTTGAAAGCACGCAGGAGAAGTCTCTGCGCAGCAGAGTATGCGCCACTACCCTCGGGGCCAGCCCGCACTCCACAAAGTCCGAGGCTGTTGGCACCAGCATGACATGAGTGTGGGAAGGGGTCCCGCAGGCTGCCAGCAGAAGGGAACCCCCAAAAAAACCATCCCATAACTGATCGGATCACAAAAAGACAGCCTCGGTTTTGGGTCGCGGAGAAGAGACATTGGGAGAGTTACGCGCAAAGCTGGAGGAAGAAGGGAGCCCGCACATCTCCTTGGAGAGGTTCATTTTCCCCTCTCATTATTAAATCTAGGCTGGAGATTATTAAACCCAATACATAGGAGCACCCAGTTGGGGTCGCTCATGGAGACTGCAGGGGAAAACCCTGTTTGTGTGTCTTGAGAAGCAGAGCAGGGAGTGACGGATTCGGAAACCAGTTCAGGGGCAGTCCATTCCGCCAAACTTGTATTAAGTGTGATAGGGAAAACAAAACCTAAATGCTGGCTAGAGAGGACTTGTAGCCAAAGAGGTCACTCCAGAAACACTGCCACACAGAGGCTGATTCACAAACTGACTCTTCTGTAAACACAAATAAAGGCAGACATACTGCCAGCTTTTAAATCAGGACTGGTGTACGACGCAGAGAAATAGTGAATCGCAGGAAACTTCCATACTTTCCTGAATAGCTGACAAGACTAAGGCACACCATTCAGAAGAAGAGAAGAAGTGAATGACCCTCACTACTGCACATTTTTCTCTCTTTTTTTTTAAATTAAAAAAAATTTTCTTTTTTTCCTTTAAGAAACAATTTTTTGTCTTTTTTCCTCACTTGATTTTACCTTTTTAATTATTGTATCTTTATTTTAATCAATATTATTACTACTACTATTTCTTTCTTTTTCTAAGAGTCATTTTATTTTATCTTTATATTATTTTGAGATTAGTGTTCTTCATTCTATTTTCAGATTTCCTATAGCATCATTTCACTCTATCTCAACTTTACCTTTATGCCAATACTCTCTTCCTCGCTATTCCCCTATTGTTGACCTTTTTCCCTTATCCAACTCATGCTTTTGATTCTCCCTATTCCCTCTTTTTACCCCCCTGTTACAATTGCACCCTACTAAAATATCTAATTTCCAATCCCCTGCTCCAAGCCCACAGATACCTCACTCCTTTCTTTCTTCACTATCCAAAATTTTTTTTTCTCTCTCTCTGTTGTTCTGCTGTTGTTTCTTTAACTGTTGATTATACTGGGGTTTTTATAATTGTTGTTGAGACTATCTTGCTATTTCTTTTTGTTTTTTGGTTGTATTTTGGTTATTTTTTTATTCTGTTTACCTTGTTAGATATTAATTGTTAATTGATTGATTAGTTGATCTACTCCATTCATCTATAGGTATTTGTAGATGGCATTTGTTGCTACTAGTAACTATTCTATTTGAGTTTTCTCACCATACAATCTCTTTTCCCCTTTTATTTCATTCTTTTTTATTGCTGTTACCTTTTTTTTCTTTGCATTCCTTTTCCCAAATTTGATTTGGAACTCCCTTTCTCCTTTATTTTTTTCTTTTTCTTTCTTCTTTACTCCCTAACTCTCTTTTCTATGGTGGTAACCATTAGTGGGTTATAAGTATTGTGAATACATTTGGGTTCACACCCTTGTGCATTGTGCCTTACTGTGTTGTATTTTGTGCCTTTAAATCAACACAAGTGAGAAAAAACTATATAACCAGATACCCAGAGAAAATAGATCATGGGGAGACAAAGAAACAGCCCGCATATGAAAGAAAAACAGGCATCACCAGAAAGGGAAGTAAATGTAATGGAGGCAAGTAACTTGTCAGAGAAAGAGTGCAGGGAAATGGTCATAAGATGGATGAAAAGAATGGAAGACAAATTTGACAGTATGTGTAAGAACCAAGAGGAAATGAAGAAGAACCAAGAGGAAATGAAGAAGAACCAAGAGGAAATGAAGAAGAAGCAAGAAGAAATGCAAAACGACATCACTGCTATGAAGAACTCAATAGAAAGCATCAAGAGTAGACTAGAAGAAGCAGAGGACCGCATCAGTG
>PVJC01042069.1:0-15078 GCA_004026665.1 Murina feae
AAAATTACTTTACCCAGCAAAGCTATCGTTCAGAATTGAGGGTCGGATAAAGACCTTCACAGACAAGAAAAAGCTAAAAGAGTTCATCACCACCCAACCAGTATTATATGAAATGCTGAAAGGTATCCTTTGAGAATAGAATAGAATCAGAGGCATAGAAAGGGAGTGGACTGACAATTTTCGGGGGTTAAGGGTGTTGAGGATGCGTGAAGAGACTGGACAATAATTGTACACCTATGGATGAGGACAATGGGGGGGGGGCAAGGTCAGAGGTTGGGCTGGGAATTGGGAGGAGGGGAGCTATGGAGGAAAAAAGAGGAACAACTGTAATAATCTGAACAATAAAAATAAATTTAAAAAAAATAAAAAAATAAATAAAAACGTAGAAGCCACTTTCAGCTCACAGGTGGGAATCTGGCCAGCTGGCCAGTTTGCAAGCGCCTAGTTTAGGGTAATGTTCACTAGAGGACCATTAACATCCGAATCTCCTGGGATGAAATGCAGGCTCCTGGGCCCCCTGCCAGACATCTCTGGGATTGAAACACAGAAATTTGCAAATTTTAACAAGCTCCCCTTACCAACACACACACCCCAAAAACAGGTGTACTGCACACATCTGGGAGCCTGGGAAAGTTAAACAAAGCTGGTCATGAAAAGGAATTAGACTCTCTCTTCTGGAGGGACCAGCTCAGCAGGTTCTCCTCTGCACTTCCACTTGCAGGTGTAATAACCAAGCAGATGGCAAAGGAACAAACAGGACCCCCACTGAAGACCTTTTCAGACCCAGCTTTGACAATGACTCAGACCCCAAAGCTTGTATACAAGATGCCTCCAAGGAACAGTCTAGATCTCTCACCCCCCCCACACACACCCCAACTATGGAAGTCATTCATTCACACATTTATGTCAATCCCTGTCCTTATTAGACACTACACTAACCACTGGGGTTACAAAAAGAGAAGGCAGATTCCCATCCCCAGAGAGCTCAGGAGACAACCATCATTTTACAAAACTGTGTGCACCACACAAGGCAATTTCTGAGTCACGGAAATCTGTCTGAGATGCATTATTTTCAAGAACAAGCAGTACAGACAGCAACCACCCAGCAACCTTTAACTGGTAAGGGAACCCAAAAGAAGGCAAGCAAGGCTTCTCCTCCAAAGACCACTAATGCAAGAAACTTGATTACGTTTTCCTCTGAATGACTGTTCGAGCCAGTGCATAACTGGCTTCTAAGTATTCAAATCTAGCAATTTGGTAGATTCTGTGCAAACATAGCCAATTTATTTCTCAGACTTTTGCGGGAACAGCTGTCCATATGGGTGATCCACATACCTTAAAAGTAAGCAAAAGGAGAAGTGAATAACCCCAGAGAGCCGGGACAAACCCTACTTCCACAGTTGGGGAGAAAATAATCTTAAGGAGAAAAAATATCATGAAACATGTTCCTTATCAGTTGAAAGTGACTGGAAGGGAGGAAAGTATGTAGTTTCTTCACTTGAAGAGCAACATTTGCAATCTGAATCATTTGCCCTATTTTTCAATACCCAGACGAGGCTGACGGCCCTACGTCTCCTTGGCTGCTGTGTAGCCTGGAGAAGTGGAGCGAATTGCAGGCAATCCACACCATGAAAAATTAAAGAAGCTGCAGCCAGAGAATGAAGGAGGTGACCTGGAAAGGAGCGGAAACAGAAGAAAGGATGAAAAGAACTGAAGGCCCAGGCAAAACCGCAGCAGCCATGCATGGTTCAAGACCAAAGGCCTCCTCCTTCGCCACCCATTCAAACAGGTACCCACAGCTGACCCTGCTGGGAGAGGTCCCTCCAAGGGGCCAGGCCCGAAGCACCCAGCATAGGCAAGTACTTTATAGATGATGATGATGTTCATTTATTTACAGGTAAATAATGTGCAGGCATATTCATGGATGTCTCTCTCATCCAAAAAGGTCTCATCTCAGATCAGCAGCAAATCTAGTCACTAGAACTGGGGTGAATTTAGAGATGGACCATTTCTCAGTGATTGTCCATGACTTTTAAACCCTCTTCCCTGGGCTCTAGGTCATTAACAGGGCCAACCTGAGATTCAGAGCTTTTAGAAAGAAAAAGGAGGGGAATCCACGTTTTGGGTTACAGATATACAGATGTGCCCACAGCCCAAAGTTCAGACCCCTCGGCATGGCACGGGCAGCCACTACCTCCTGCCTCGCAGCATGCCCCGCAGGTTTTCAGCCTTCTGCCTCCACTCACTGCTTCACTCTCCCTGGAGTCTGGTGACCCACCTACATCCCTATCAAAACCCTGCTGAGGTCCACTCAAAAGCCCCCTCCATACCAGCTTTCCCAGAGTCCCACACACAGGAGGAATGGCTCCCCAGCTTTGTACCCCATTGCAGTAAGCCTAGACGTCTAGTAATGACAATGAATATACACTCCCTTGGATTCCCATGTAATTTCTGTCTCCCCAGCAGATCATCAGTGAGCTCTCCAAGGACAAGGACTATAAGATGGAGGTGGACAAGTAACAATAGTTTCTGTAGTAGTAATAACAGCCATCATTTAGGGAGGACTCACTGTGTGCCAGGCACTGCATATGCACGATCTCATTTAATCCTCACAATGGTATGAGGAAATACTATTATCTGCTCCATTTTTAAAAAATATTTTTATTGATTTCAGAGAGGAAGGAAGAGGGAGAGAGAGATAGAAACATCAATGATGAGAGAGAATCATGGATCGGCTGTCTCCTGCATGCCCCACACTGGGAACCAAGCCCACAACCCAGGCACATGCCCTCAACCAGAATCAAACCCGGGACCCTTCAGTCCACAGGCCAATGCTCCATCCACTGAGCCAAACCAGCCAGGGCTGCTCCATTTTTGAGACAAGAAAAACGAAGCTTAGAGGACTGACGAGCAGTTCACATAAAACGCACAGACCCCGTAGGTGGTAGTGCTAGGGTCCATATCAGACCTGTTGATCTCAGGTGGCAGGAGGGGGAGGGGGTGAAGGGGAGGCTTAAGCAACTTACAGTCACAAACAGCTTTCAAATGGTGAGACCAGGGTTAGCTCCTACACCTGAGCTCTTAGTATCTTCTGCTGCCTCCCCTTTTCGTATCATTCCATAACAGAGCCTTGCCCAAGGCAGGTATTCATCAAGTGTTTATGGAATGACTGAAGGAGGGAAATCTTACACAATGCTATCTCTGCCCTTCAACCACTCACATGCTAACTTCGCATTTTTATTACTTCTAACATGTATACACAATTTGCCTTTCAAGTCCAACTCACCAGCCAATCTTACATGAATGATCATGATGGTGGATGATGATAATCCTAGTTGAGGGGGTTCACCATATGCCAAGAACCTCTGACTTCGGTTACTGTGTTCAGCCCTCAGAACCTTATGAGATAGTTACTATTATCTCCAGCTTGGAGAAAGGGAAACTGGAACATGAAGAATTTGAGTAACTTGCTGAGTGACTAGTAAACGGAGGAACTGGGATTCGCACCCAGTCTGGCTATAAGCCCATACTTCTGACCTCTGCTTCAGTCTCCATGCATCTCCCAATGCATCTAGGATAGTAAATACTGGCAGGTAGATTAAAATAGTATCTAGTGTCCTCCACCCCTAAACACTGCAAAACTGTAACTGTGTCTTCACGATCAACAGAACCCCTCAAGTTCTTTACAAAGCCCTTCTCAGTATCCTGTGACACCCCAGCACTCTCCGGCCAACCACTGGGTGTGCTTCAGGTCCACAAGGATGGGCAGCATACTAACACCAGTTATGAAAGAAAAAGCAACTTTCAATTTTTCAGGGAAATATTCCGCCGACTCCATAGTTTGTTAAAAGCCATAGAGAATATTTCTTAAGGAAAATAAGTATAGAAAAGCAGTTTAAAGTATCAGAGAGATACACACAGTTGTTACAAGATATATTCTGTCTAAAACTGCTGAGATTAGAAATCTATTATTAGTATAGACTCCATGATACATCATATGCCACCAAAATGTCTATTTATTCATTTCTTCGGCAAACATCCTCTCACCATCCCCTGCTGGGAGAGCCAGCTCTCTTATCAGCAAGGCCGCAGTGTGCCGTGCTCTTTCCAGGCCCTGAACCTGCCCGGTACAACCCGGTCGGCTTCACAGCGGGTATGAGAACTTCAGTAAGTGGACAAAGAGGTGAACTTGGCACGGCTACTGAACTTTGAACACAGCCTCTTCCCGGACAGACTGGTCACTTTCACTTTGCATTTCAGCAGCTCCCTTCCAAGGCTGGGAGGACAGCAGCAGGAGGAGATTGGGGAGAGAACCCGTTTCTGTTTCCAATGAAGGCAAGGAATGTGACCGTGACAGCTCCCTCCCCACTGCCTGTGGCTGCCACAAGCCTTTCACTGGTTTAGATGGGTCAGAAAGACCCAGAAAGCAACTCCTCTGGGGAAGGGTGACCACTGACAGGCACCCTATGCTCAGACTGCACCATCATCGGCATCACTGCTATCGCCACCACCTGTCCTGATCCACTTGCCCAAAGTCACGCTCCAGGAAATGAGGTCTGACCGTGCCGGAGGCCTCCTGTCCACTCTCTAGGATCCCACACACTTACGGACTGACTTTATCTGCTCTCTCAGGATTTAGTAAAGGGTTACATTTTGGGATGAGCAAAGAGAACTTAAATTAAAACACGGAGGAGGAAAACAAGCAGGTTTCCAATCCCCACACCAAACCATGGGACTGCATTCACCGTGTAGAGACCTACATAGGCTATACTGTCTGAAGCTTTCGGTACTCAACTGCTAAGCAAGACAAGACCCCAGGAGTTCTGGGACACCTCAAAGGAACATCATGGAACACCCTGACCGGAGTCTATGACACGCCAGCAGAGGAGCTTCAACTGTCCCTCCATCTCCTCTCCACAGTAACCCTGGAGAAGTGTGTCAGCCTCGTTTTCTAAAGAAACTGAGGCTCCAGATTTCAATGACTTGTTTCTATAGCTAATAAGTAACACAGCGGGATTTAAAGCCAAAGCCAGTGCCATTATCGGTATATCATGGCTGCCTCCATAACCCTTCACAAGGCAAAAATGGTAACTGGGGTAAAGCACAGTCACCAGTGGTATAGCTTAAAAAAAATTAGTAAGTCCCTAAAATCTACAGCAATACAGCTACATACTTAAGTTACCCTATAATAATAATGAGCGCCATACGGGAGAAAACATTTCCTTTTACACATATCTAATAAAAAAGCCATCTGAGCACCATGTTTTATCACCCTCAAGGCAACAAAGAGAATTCAGGAAGGAGAAGCGCCATCTGCAAAGGCCTTCTTTACCAAAAAGGGGTACATGGACTCACCTTTCAGAAGCGCAACGGAGAGCTGGTCAGTGTTCAGGTTATTGACGTATTTCCCCAGGTAGGTATTGAGCACCCAGGCTACGAGCCCTTCCAACATGACTAGATCCCCAGGACAAGGTGTTCAAAAATCACCGATCATTCTTCATCTCTCTCTCTCTCATGATCACAGAAGAATCTATGAAAGAAAAGAAAAAACCGAAATCAACAGAAAAACCAGATGATTTTTTAAGCTGTTTTTTTCCTACTCTACCTAAAGGTGGAGGAACGCAAAGCACAGGTTTAAGAAAACACGGGGTGAGAAGCACTGAACGGTGGGTGCCCCAATAGTCAATGGAGGACCAAACCAATAAATACATCGACATTTCGACGCAGCTGCAAGGATTGGTCCCTTATGAATTTACCAACTATTACCTACAATGCACAGCTGCATGTCTTTCCGATGTAACTGATGACTGAACTGCTTGCTTTCAGTGACTCACCTTGGGACTAGACTGTCCTGACCAAAGGTCCTCCTCCAGGTGTGATTCGGCAAAGTCTGGCGACATTTCTGATTGTGAGGAGTGGGCAGTGCCACTGCTACCTCGTGGGTAGAAACCATGGACGCTGTGAGACATCCTACAATGAGTACATAACACCCCACAGCAAAGAATTATCCAGCCAGAATGTCAACAGTGCAGAGACTGAAATCCTGTTCTAGATTAAAGCAATACTGCACTGAGAGATTATATCAATGAACTTCATATTCTGCAATGATCCTCTTTAAGGCTCCCCTACTTCAATTTTGCAAATGTGTTCATCAGGATCATTTGTAAAATAATATCAAAGGAAGGGAGAAGACGGTGGTGGTTCACGGTTCTTAAATGTCCTGGAGGTGCATTACTGGGGCCTGAGGCTGATACAATGAACTATCTCAGTCAGTAATTACCAGGAAACATCTGGTTCTGGCTACAGTATTTACATCCAGCACTAAATCACTAATGCTATCATTATTATTAATAACCAGTATTTATTAGCATTACAAAAACAGGTAGAGATTTTTAGTATTACAAAATGTTACTATTCGAGCCAGACCGGCATGGCTCAGTGGTTGATCACCGACCTCTGAACCAGGTCACAGTTCGATTCCTGGTCAGAGCACATGCCCGGTTGCAGCCTCACCCCCTAGCAGGAGGCATGCACCAATCAATGATTCTCATCATTGATGTTTCTCTCTCTCTCTCTCTCTCTCTCTCTCTCTCTCTCTCTCTCCCCCTCTCCCTCCCTCTCTGAGATCAGTTTTTTTCTTTTTAAAGTTAGTATTTGGGAATTTGAGACACCAACATTTAAATGGGTCCCCAGATCGCTCAGCCGGCAGGTCCCTATGAGAACGGTGCGCTCCAAATCGCCGGACACCAGATTTGCCAAGCATGGCAGGCATCCCACTGGGAGCCAGCCCCTTCGGATCTTTTCCAAACACCTGCCCCCCCCCTCCAGTGACTCATCTCGGTGCCAGAAGACACACTGATCCCAACCCAAGGGCTGCCACACCCAACCCAGCCCCAAAACAAGGCCCTGGGAGAGTTAACCTCCGGGAAAGACTCGTCCACCTCGCCTCTCACTTCCACACAAAGGCCAACTTCCATGTGTCAACAAGGACAGTACAAATTAATAAGTAAATAAACAGCATTGGCCGAAGTCCTCATTTCTTTCCCCAGATTTCTTTTTAAAGCTACAGTTTGTGTGACACTGGGAATCTGCTCAAGATTACCGGATGCAATTGCTTAAAGAACAGGTTTTCTAAAGTGGCTGTGTGTTTTTTGTTGTTGTTTTAATCCTCACCGGAGGACATGCTTTTAAAAATAAGAAATGTGTAACAGGCTGAGTAAGAGAAACATTTCTCGGTGTTAACTTCAAACAGGCAAAAATCTGTGCAAACAAAACGCGAAGCCGGCTAACCCCGTCTGATCTGTGCGGCCTCCAAACCCACGTGGGCAAGGCGCCAGGGTCGAAGCAGCTTTATTCCTGGGGCCCCTTCCACGGACGCCCGCCCCGCCCGCCGACAAACTCCCTCCCAGGCACCCGCGACACACGCCCGGGGTCCCCGCCCGGGAAACGGACGCCGCGGAAGGCCGGTGCCCTCGATCCGGCCGCCCCTACGTCCACCCTGAAGGTGGGAGAACGCACCGCGCGGGCTGGGGCGGGACGCGCCGTCCGAGGCCCCGGCCAGCGCCCAGCCCCGCGCCGGGAGGCACGATGGGCTCCGCTGGGCATCCGGGCCGGCGGCCACGCGGCGCATTCCCGCAGGGAGTCCGGTGTCAGCAGGGCCGCCAGCCCGGCCACAACCCCGGCTGTTGACTCTCAGGTCCGCCGCCGAGGGCCTCCCCCGGTCGGCGGGGCGGGTGACACCGGGGGTCAGCGCTGCGCGCGCCCGCGGGCGGACGAGGAGCCCGCCCGGCAGTGACCTTGAGCCAGGCCACTCCCTCGAGCGGCGGGAAGGGCCGGCGGCTGGACCCCGGCGCCCCACCCAGAGGCGGCCGGGCTCGGGGCACCCCGCTCCCGGGGGAACTCGGGTTCAGGGGGCGGCAGGGGGCGGAGGCCAGGCCCGCGGTCCCCGAAGCGAGGCTCCGCGGGGCAGGAACCCCACCGCCCAGACGGAGCCCGGAGGGGCCCGCGCCGGGGACCCCACCCCCGGGAGGAGGGGCTCGGCCAGGGCGTGACCCCGGGAGGCTGGGGACCCTCCGGAGAACTGACCGGCGCCCCGTTCTCGGGTGTCGGATGGAGGGGCTCGCACACCGGGGTCCCGCCCGGAGACCGAGGGTCAGGGGAGGAGACCGAGGGGAGGGGGGTGACACCGCCCCAATTCCGGGGTGGCAGGTGCGGGGACCCCAGAGAGGGTGCCGGGTGCGGCGGGGGCTCGGACTCCCCAGCACCCGGACGCCGGGGTCCCCGGAGGCTCAGGCACCCCGGTGCCTGCGCAGACCCGGACGCGGGGACCCCGACGCGGGGGTCCCCGTGAGGGCGGCAGCTCCGCGCCGTCGGAGGCTCCGGGGCTCTCGGAGGATTTCCGACGGTCGCAGGGCCGGACACCGGGTCTGGGCTCCAGGCGCCGCGCTCCCCGCGGGCGGGCCCCGACCCCAGGTCGGTAGCGAAGCCGGAGCGGCCGGCCGCGAGCCCACGCCCGCCCCGCGGTCCCCGCCCCGCCCGGCGCCTCCCCGCCTCGGCCCGTACCTGTCGGGGTCCCGGCGCCCGCCCAGCTCGGCACTGCGCGCCGCTTCCTCCCCGCCGCTCCTCAATGGCGCTGAAGCGGCTCTGCGACCCGCCCAGACCCAACCAATCGAGCGGCCGACGCGCCGGCTCCTGGGCAGCCGAGCGCCGAGTCATCGAGGCTGCGCCCCCTGGCGGGAGCGGCCGCTCCTGCAGCGAGCGCAGCGCGGGCCACAGGTGAATGTGGCTGCAGACCGTGCGTGTGGAAACCCAGGATTCTTCCTTCTCCCATCTCGCCCACCCAGGCAGATCTCTGCTTAGCAGCCTCAGGGGCCTGTGAAAACATAATCCAGACCACTTCGCTTCCCTGCCTCAAACGGCTTCCCCATTAGACTGAAAACCCGCTTCTTCACTTGAGTTGACGCCAAGATCCTAGTGGCTTTGGCCCATTCCTATTTCTGCCCCTCTATCCCCGGCCCATTCTGCCACAGCATCCATCCAGGGCACAGGCCTGAGGACCTTTCCTTTGCCATTCTCACCACTTGGGGTGCTTTCCCCCTGGACCACTGCTGCCCAGTAGAAAGATAATGCAAACCACGCAGTGAAGTTAAATGTACTGAGTTGGCACATTTTTAAAAAAAGAAAAAGGAAAGTGAAATTAATAATGTACTTTATTTAATCCAATATGTCCTGAATAGCATTATCTCAACCTGTAGCTAACAGAAGAAAATATTAATGAGATACTATAGGGACTTTTATAGTAAGCTTTGAAATCTAGTGGGTATTTTACACTTAAACCACACCTGAGTTCTAACTAGCCACATTTCAAGTGCTCGATAGACTTATGTGGCTACGGAGCAGCTAGAAAGCTGACTCTCGGGGAGGAGGGGGAAGGTCAAGGGGAAAAAATGGAGACTTATTTAACACTCTTTGTAATACTTTAAGCAATAAAACAAAAAATTTTTTAAAGAATAAATAAATAAATATTGGGGGGGGAATAAAGTGCTACAAAGCAAAAAAAAAGAAAAAAGAAAGAAAGCTGACTCTTGCTTCAAATGCTCCCACTTCACCCCAGCCAGTTTGGCTCAGTGGATAGAGCTGTGAACTAAAGGGTCCCGGGTTCGATTCTGGTCAAGGGCACATGCCCAGTTGCGGGCTCAATCCCCGATAAGGGGTGTGCAGGAGGCAGCCACTCAATGATTCTCTCGCATCGTTGATGTTTCCATCTCGCTCTCCCTCTCCCTCTCTGAAATCAATAAAAAAATATATTTTTTTTTAAAAAGTTCCCACTCCAAACGGATTTCCCTGCTACCCTCCCTCAAGTTCCCCTCATCTACTACCCTACTGTATTTCCTCACAGAATGTAATGCTCCCTGCGATTACCTCATTTAGTTGCTTATTCATGGTACCCTTCCCCATCCCGAACGTTCCCTGAAAGCAGAGATGTTCTTTTCACAAATGCTTCTATGAATGAATGAATGAACAAATGGACACTTCATTTTGCCTCGTCGCCAGAAGAACACGAAGAACCCTACAGGCTCATAAAAAGTCAGAAATGCAGGACACCGACGGCAAGGTGGCCATAGTGTATTTACCAAATAATTACCAGCCATCGTAATGCTAAGCTCATGGGCTGAGTCATTCCTCTGAAGTGGAATCCACCAATCTGAACCTCATCGCTGGGTCCCCTCAAGGGCTGAGGTTGGGGTGTAAAATCCCTGGACTCTACTGATGAAAAGCAGAAGGAAAGGAGCCAACACCTGGCTGTACCGGAGAAATTTATTTAAAATGCAGGTGCCGGCCCGGCTGGCATGGCTCAGTGGATGGAGTGCTGGCCTGCGGACTGAAAGGTCCCAGGTTCGATTCCGGTCAAGGGCATGTACCTTGGTTGCGGGCACATCCCCAGTGGGAGGTGTGCAGGAGGCAGCTGGTCGATGTTTCTCTCTCATCAATATTTCTAACTCTCTATCTTTCTCCCTTTCTCTCTGTAAAAAATCAATAAAATATATATTTAAAAAAATTAAAAATAAAATGCAGGTGTCGGCCTGGCTGGCATGGCTCAGTGGTTGAGCATCGACCCATGAACCAGGAAATCACCATTCAATTCCCGGTCAGGGCACATGCCTGGGTTGTGCACTCGACCCCCAGTAGGGGGTGTGCAGGATGCAGCCGATCAATGATTCACTCTCATCATTGATGTTTCTACCTCTCTCTCCCTCTCCCTTCCTCTCTGAAGCCAATAAAAATAATTAATTTAAAGTATAAGAGAAGTCCTTTTGATTTGCTTGTGAAATTCTATGGAGTTGGTTATCAAGAGTCCCCCATAGTAACCAGACCGCTCGTCCCACTTGACTCCTTCAGTAAGTACCAAGCCCAGCAGCCCTCCCACACGATTCCTCCTCTGCAAAGCAGGATAATGGGTGCGTCCCCATATCTCAGGGCAATTGTGCAGATAAAATAACTGAAGTTCAGCTTAAAGCCGCAGATCTTCTCACACTCCCTGGCTGGGACTCCACCCATCATGCTGAAAATGAAACCGTCCCCGCCATCCTTTTCGTGGCTTTTGAAGCCACCTTCCCCACCTCATGTTCTGTCCCAGGTCCCAAGGGTGGCCAGCCCTCCCTTCCCCAAGGCCGCTCAGAGGCCAGCTCCTCAGAAAAGCCTTCATCAACTCACCTTGCAAACTAACAGCCCCTCCACCCTTCTCTGTCCCCTTATGTTACTTTATTTTCCTTCTTAGCACTGACCACCCCCTGGCATAGCCTACAGGTATTTCTTTTCATTGCCCTTCCTAGCGTGTCAGCTTCAACAGCGACCTGGTTTGTCCTGAACTCTGTTGCACCCCCAGCGCACGCACGCACACACACACACACACACACAATAGCAACTAATATTTATTGAGCACTTACTATGTGCCAGGCACAGTGCCAAGCATTTTACATGTAGTAATTCATGTGGTTCCTTACTCTAAGGGGGGAGCGATTTTAATCCCATTTTTACTGTTAAGGAGAGTGAGGCACAGAGATGTTCATTAACCTGCCTGAGGTCACACAGACAGGAAGTGGTAGAGCCAGGGTTCGCCCCTGGGTAGGTGAGATGTGAGAGCCCAGGACTCCTGACTACTGTGCTAGTCCATCCACTACTGTGCTCCCTCACGACAACGAGTGAATGGAAACTAGATAAACAGGAACAAACACGTTGCCCCCTCCCCACCCCAGCTGGCCTTGCCTACAGACACCACTTGTTCCTGGATGGCTAAAGGAAAGAAAGTGGGCTCACTGGGCCCATATGACTGTCACCCCAAAAGAAAAGCAGACGCAGATGCCCCCAGGCCTGGTGACTGGCCTCTGAAGTGAGGACAGCCCTGTGGGGCTGTCTTCGGTTGCTTCAAACTGACCCCCTGTGGTATTGCGGTTGACACAAGCACACCTCGTCCTATTGCACTCCTCTCCCTTGTGCTTCTGGATGTTGCATTTTTTATAAATTGAAGTCAAGACCCTCCACCAGCAAAAATAGGACGACTCGCTTTATTGCAGTGGTCTGGAAGCAACCCCATAATAGCTACGAGGTATGCCTGCATATGTATGGTCACTTCACTGGGAGTGTCTTATCACTACTATTTTGTTCTAATATTTGTTCTTTTTGTTGTTGTTGTTGTTAATCCTCACCCAAGGATATTCTTTTTTTCCCCATTGATTTTTAGAGAGAGTGGACAAGAGGGGGGAAGACAGAGAGATTGGTTTCCTCCCTGCGTTTGCCCAGGATGGAGCCTGCAACCGAGGTACATGCCCTTGACAGGGACTCAAATCTGGAAACGCCCTGACCGGTTTGGCTCAGTGGCCAGAGCGTCAGCCTGCGGACCGAAGGGTCCCAGGTTCAAGTCTAGTCAAGGGCATGTACCTTGGCTGCGGGCACATCCCAGTGGGGGAGGGGGATGCAAGAGGCAGCTGATCAATGTTTCTCTCTCATCGATGTTTCTAACTCTCTATCCCTCTCCCTTCCTCTCTGTAAAAAAAAATAAATATTAAAATATATTTAAAAAACAATCTGGAACCCTTCAGTCCTCGGGCCGATGCTCTAACCAGCCAGGGCCCAATATTTGTTCTGTGTCCTCATGTTCTGGAATAGCTCCACAGCCACAGCAAGGAAATCAGCGTCTGTTATTCCCATCAGAGCCCTTTCGATCACAACGGAGTTTATGTTACTGGGTGACTTTCCGAAGCCCTTAAGGATGGGGACTGGTTGCCAAGGAAACCAACCACATGATTAAAGGTTGGAACTCTCAGTCAACCACCCCCACACACACCTCTGGGTTAGAGAGAGCAGCTGGAGTTGGAACCCATCACCAATGGCCAATGATTTAATCAATCATGCCTATGTAATGGCGCCTCAAAAAAACCCAAAAGGATGAGAGCTCCCAGGTTACTGACTCCGTGGAGGTACTGGGAGGCCGGTGCACCGGAGAGAACATGGACACACACACTCACACACGAACACACACACACACGCCTGTCTCTTCCCACAGAAACCTTGCCCACCGTCTCTTCTCTCTGGCTCTTCCTGAGTCTGGGTTGTATCCATGGTAATAAATGGTAAACTCGTGAGGAACCTGTTCTCCTCAGCTCAGTTCTGGGAGCCGCTCTAGCCCAAGAAGGGGTCATGGAGCCTGCGGGTTATGGATGATGGGGCAGGAGCACAGATGCCCCCAGGCCTGGTGACTGGCCTCTGAAGTGAGGACAGCCCTGTGGGGCTGAGAGCCCAGCCCGTGGGATCTGACACCATCTCTGTTAGGGGCAAAAACAGGATAGCAGAGACGAGCCACCGTTATAAGAAGTATTAATCATGCTCTATGAACCGTGATTGCCTCGTTCTGACGGAAGACAGGACATTCTGGAAAAAGGCAGCCATGTCTGTTACATTTGTTGCTCAGTGTAATAAAAGAAAGAAAAACGTCTTCTAACAAAATAAAAATAAACTAAACTAAAATAAGGACATTCTAACCTGGCTGGGAGTTGTACGCCCCCCCCCCCGCCTTCCCCTCTCCCCCCACCACCAGCAAGTCAACCTCGGTTCTGGTGGTCAACCTTGGAATAGGGTCCATTCTCATTCAAAGAACTGCCCTGACATCATGGAAAGATTAACATCTTTGTTGCCCAAATAATGGAGTTCTGCCCCAGCCCAAGCCTGTAAGTTCTACTTCCCCACGTAATCCTTGTCCTGCCCTATGGAAGCAGCTGGCTTATGGGGGGGGGGGGGGGGTTTGCAGAGCAGCTGTTTGTGGCTGACCCGCTGCTCCCCCACGCTGCCGGCAGTGTTGGAATAAACGCTCATATATGATTCAACCCTGTCTGTTTAATTGGCTCAAGTAGCCACAGGCAGCCTGGACCCCCGGTTGTCTGGTTTCACCCCCAGGTAGATAGTGTGGGAACTGAATTGCTTGGTGTGGAGAGAGAAAACCACATTTGGTGACGGGAAGTGCCACAGCAGAAGGCTGAGAGGAGACACAGGAATGGCTTCCTTTCCATCCCCTCGCAATGAATAGCCTGTTACCACCCCAGCCTGTACTATAGATGGGAAAGCCGTACCAGGGACTATTGGGGCAGGAGAGGGAGTGGGGGCAGCAGAGCACAGCAGAGGGTGGTTTCTGCGGGGGGCAGGGGGAGTAAATACCCCAGGCCTCGCTCCCCTCCCACCCCCAGTCTCTGTAGGTGCCTTCCCACCAGCAAACCCTGCTGGAAGGCTGAGGGCGGGGCGGGGCATATGGCCTGCAGGGGGCAGCTCCGGGCTACAGAGCTGGGCAGACAGAGGAACTAGAGGGGTGTGCGCAGAACGGCCTGCACGTCTTGACTCTTTCACTCTGCCCTCCCCCGCCAGCGCTCAATGTAGCCAAAGGGGCCACCCCACCTCCTGGTAGAGGCCCCGAGGCCACCCTCCGCCCAGCCCTCCCCCCCACCCCTGTGTCTTTCCAAGTCACAGATCTGGTGGCATCTCCCACTGGTTCCAGCTTTTCCGTGAATCCCTTTTCCATTGCCCACCTAGCAGGAAGTCCTGGACCCGGCTGCTCCCCTGCCCTCTTGCTGCGCCCGCGCCCCTCCACCTGCACTCCCCCCCAAGTGTCAGCTCCTCCTTCCCTTCTGCAGGCTGCATCCCAGCACCTAGAGCAGGGCCTACCCTAACTACAAGTGAAGAAAATGCTCGTCCCTCACACACAGCGAGCCAGCAGGTGAGGAGGCACAGGACCGGGATGAGGAGGAACCAGCGAAGGAGGCAGGACCCTGAGAAGGCAGGAGAGGCAGTCACGTGTAAAACAAACAGGTTTATTGATAAGCAGGAATGCTGTCCAGCAGACATTGCAAACTCTCATTGTCTTGGGATCAACACAAGCCGGGGAACCAAGGCTACATCCAGAAAAAGGGTTTCTTTAATTCATGGCTTTCCAGCTCTGCTGGGGGGATGGAAAGGCGGCTTGAGGGCCTCCCGGAACTGTCCACCAGGGGGCAGACCTGCTCCATAACCACGCAGGTTCCAATGGGCAGAGAC
>PVJC01042070.1:0-15063 GCA_004026665.1 Murina feae
AAAAGTTTCTTTCTTAGGCCATTTCACAGTTATGTTTCCTATAAACAGTGTTAGTTTTTGAAGTTATTGAGCTCTTCTCCATTTTATTATAACCAGGTGTTATTAAACCTTAGAGTTTCATTGTGCTACAGGTATGTGAGAATTGGGTGAGGAAGATTGAATGCTTATGGGTAGTTGAACTGTAGTGACCCATATCAACTTCAGCTTCTGATTTCCTTGTTAGGTAGGGAAAAAGCTGGTTCTTCTGTGTGTGTGGTTGTTTAGGTTCTCTGTCTCTAGGAGACACTGACGAGGAAGGAAACTTGCTTATCAATAGGGTCATTTTGGGAGTTTCTTGGCAGCATACTGCAAAACTTTGTCTTTTTTTTTTTTCTGTCCTAATCACTAAGTTTCATAAAATACTTAAAGGAAGACATAGATGGCATGCATGTCCATTCTGCATGCCACACTGCTGAACGGGAGAACCAATGTGTGAAAGGCAGAATTAAGAAAAAAAGGAAGGCTCTAACATGATGAAAATAAACAGGAATAAATGTAGAGTAGAACCGAGGTTCAAGAAATTAACAGCACCATGTATACTCATGAAGACTAAAGTGAAGCAGCAGCACATAGGAAAAAGAGGGATTGTTAATTAGAAGCAAATGAAGGTAGGCAAAAAAGCTAATTTAAAAATCTTAAGTTAGGGGAGTTCTGACAAGCATTCAAAGAAGAACTAAAACCTGTTCTCCTCAGACTGTTCCAAAAAATTCAAGAGGAAGGCATACTTCCAAGCTCTTTCTATGAAACCAGCATTACCCTAATCCCAAAACCAAATAAAGGCACAACAAAAAAAAGAGAACTACAAAAATCCTTATGAACATAGATGTTAAAATTCTCAACAAAATTCTAGCAAATGGGATTCAGCATTACATTAGAAAGATCACACATCATGACCAAGTGGGATTTATTCTGGGGATGCAAGGATAGTACAATATTCAGAAATCAATTAACAAACTGAGAGACAAAAATCACATAATCATATCAATCGATGCAGAAAAAACATTTGACAAAATCCAACACCCTTTCTTGATAAAAACTCTCAGCAAAGTGGCAATAAAAGGATCATACCTCAACATAATAAAAGCCTTGTATGACAAACCTGCAGCCAACATCATACTCAATGGCCAAAAACTAAAACCATTTTCCCTAAGAACAGAAACAAGACAAGCATGCCCACTTTCACCACTCCTGTTCGATATAGTACTGGAAGTGCTAGCCATAATGATCAGACAAGAAGAAGAAATAAAAAGCATTCAAATTGGAAAAGAAGAAGTAAAACTGTCCTTATTCGCAGATGACATGATAGTATACATAGAAAACCCGAAAGACTCTATCAAAAACTACTAGACCTAATAAATGAATTTGGCAATGCAGCAGGATACAAAATTAACACCCAGAAATCTATGGCCTTTTTATGCACCAATAATGAAGTCACAGAAAGAGAAACGAAAAAACAATCCCACTTACCATTGCATCAAAAAAATTAAGATACCTAGGAATAAACTTAACTAAGGACATAAAAGACCTGTACTGGGAAAACTACAGGACATTGAAAAAAGAGGTAGAAGAAGACATAAATAAATGGAAGAACATCCCATGTTCATGGATTGGTAGAATCAACATCATTAAAATGTCCATACTACCCAAAGCAATCTACAGATTCAATGCACTCCCCATTAAAATACATACAGCATATTTCAAAGATCTAGAACAAACTCTCCAAAAATTCATCTGGAATAAAAAAAGACCCCAAATAGCCACAGCAATCCTGAGAAAGAAGAACAAAGTTGGAGGGATCACATTACCAGATATCAAGTTTTATTACCAAGCCAAGGTTCTCAAAACTGCCTGGTACTGGCACAAGGATAGACATATAGATGAATGGAACAGAACAGAAGACCCAGAAATCAACCCAAGCCATTGTGCTCAATTAATATTTGACAAAGGAGGCAAGAGCTTACAATGGAGTCAAAACAGTCTCTTCAATAAATGATGCTGGGAAATTTGGTCAGATACATGCAAAAAAATGAAACTAGATCACCAATTTACACCACACACAAAAACAAACTCAAAATGGCTAAAGGACTTGAATGTAAGATGAGAAACCATAAAAATCCTACAAGACCCCGTAGGCTGCAAAATATCAGACATATGTCAGAGCAATATCTTTACAGACACAGCTCCTAGGTCAATGGAGACTAAGGAGAAAATAAACAAATGGGACTACATCAAAGTAAAAAGCTTCTGCACAGCAAAAGATACAATCAACAAAACAACAAGAAACCCACTGCATGGGAGAACATATTTGCCAATGACATTTCCAATAAGGGTTTAATCTCCAAAATTTACAGGGAACTCATATAACTTAACAAAAGGAATATAAACGATCCAATCAAAAAATGGGCAAAGGATGTAGACACTTTTTGAAAGAGGACATACAGAAGGCTGAAGAGACATATGAAAACATGCTCAAAGTCACTAATTATCTGAGAGATGCAAATCAAAACAACAATGAGATACCATCTAACACCTGTCAGAATGGCTATCATCAACAAATCAACAAACGACAAGTGCTGGAGAGGATGCGGAGAAAAAGGAACACTCGTGCACTGCTGGTGGGAATGCAAACTGGGTGCAGCCACTGTGGAGAACAGTATGGAGTTTCCTCCAAAAGGTAAAAATGGAACTCCCATTTGACCCAGTAATCCCACTTCTAGGAATATATCCCAAGAAACCAGAAACACCCATCAGAAAGGATATATGCATCCCTATGTTCATAGCAGCACATCAGCAGGTGAGTGGATTAAAAATGTGGTACATCTACACAATGGAATACTATGCTGCTGTAAAAAAGAAGGAATTCTTACCATTTGCAGCAGCGTGGATGGAACTGGAGAGCATTATGCTAAGCGAAATAAGCCAATCGGAGAAAGATAAATATCACATGATCTCACTCATGTGGGATATAATGAACAACATAATTGGATAAACAAGAATAGATCAATCTAGAGACAAATGGTAGGGGAGGGAGTTTAGAGAGCAACCAAAGGACTTATATGCATGCATATTAGCATAAGCAATGGACACAGACACTGAGGTGGTGGGGTGTGCCCTTGCTGGGAACGGATGGGGGAGGGAGGTCAATTGGGGAAAAAGGAGACGTAGGTAAAAATTTAGACAATAAAAAAATGAAAATAAATGATCACCCTAAGGAAATAAACAACAAAAAACCTTAAGTTTATGTACCAAAGCCCCACTGTCTTAGCAATATCTTTAATATTTATATCTGTAATATCTGCATGTCCATCTTGAAGACAGATACTAGGTGATCTGGACCAATTTCAAGGAAGAGGATAAGAATGGCAAAAGCACTAAGTTGCATTCGTCTTTTCCTTCAGTTGTTTAGAGTTGGTATGGAATGTAGGGGAATCTTACGGTTGTTGTCAGATATTTGTAGGCTGTGTGGCTACAGAGTATCTTTGGGAAATAAATTTTAGCTCAGTGTAAGGAGTAATTTTATGCTGATCAGAGCTGTTCAGGGGAGTGAAAGATTGCCTTAAAGGCCCGTACAATCATGTGGTCTAGCCCTGCCAAGGCATTAGGGGTGAGTTGATTAAAGGTATGACCGAATACAGCAGGCTAACTTTTTTTTTTTTAATATATATATTTTATTGATTTTTTACAGAGAAGAAGAGAGAGAGTTAGAAACATCGATGAGAGAGAAACATTGATCAGCTGCCTCCTGCACACCTCCCACTGGGGATGTGCCCACAACCAAGGTACATGCCCTTGACTGGAATTGAACCTGGGACCCTTCAATCCGCAGGCCGAGGCTCTATCTGCTGAGCCAAACCGGCTAGGGCCAGGCTAACTTTTAAGTTGGTAATTTTGTATGGCCCTCTTACGATGTTAATCCAAATGGCCTGTGGCAGAAACAAGGTTCCCCACTTTGCAAGCCAACAACCTTTGTCATTTCATGTGTTTGGTATTGGAGAGCTCCCCCCAGGGGTGTTTTTGAGAATAGAGTAGTATGTTAATGTTTTCTCTCTCCACTTACCTCATTAGAAGGCACTCTTGTTTTTCTTTAAGGAGTCTTTATGGATAGAATTCTTGTTTTTAGCAGTGAAAGGTGTCTGTTGGGAAAACCCCACTGTTTGATGCCAGAAAGTTGGTAAAGGTGGTCCTGGTGACCAGGTAGCCCTGCCTGTAAGAAGTGAGACTCAGTTTCCATTCTGTGGTTACCCCAAGTTTGTTTTTACTAGACTTCCCTGGTGTTAATACCATCCCTCATCTGGTCTGTATGTGTACGTGTGTGGCCAAAGGCGCAGGGGGTATTCCTTATAGTTAGACAACAAAAACACAACAGTTAAATGAACATTTTACCTGGAAAGGGTGAGACAAATTCCTTTCCCAGGAGCATTACTATGTCTTTGCTCATCAAATGAAGTAATTGGTCTTAAAATCTTCAGGGGATGATGACATGACGCCTTCCCACCCATTCCCCCTCCTTATTTGTTTTTTTAATGTGGAAGCTGAAATGGAGTGAAAAGAGTTGGAGCAGTAGAAGTGGTGGAGGCAGCTGCCCTGGTACGGGCGGCTGGAAGCAGAAAGAAAGCACTGCTAAACAGGAGATGCTGGGGATCGGTGCACTGGAAACTCATTTGCCAGCTTTAGAATTTTGCTGAGAGGCAGTATTCATGCGTAATATGTGTGTGTGGCAAAGGACTGTTATTGGTAGGAATGATCAGCCCTGCCTCTGTGATAATAACATGTCTTACAGGTCATTTTGAACGCATTCAAAGTGCTTCGAAAGCCAGTGCGAAGCAGGGAGCAAGGTAAATGGCATCTCTCAGTTGACGCATATTATAACTGTTGTGCCTGGTGTTTGACTCTCTTTGTAGGTGAGAAGTCTTGGGGAGAGAGTGGTTCTGTATGTTCTGAATCGAATTATTTATAGGAAACAGGAAATGGAGAGAAATGAGGTCCCATTCCTGTGTCATAGCAGTACTGATTATGCTAAGATTCTGTGGAAGAAAGGAGAGGCCATTGGGTTTTATTCAGTTAAGCCTACAGGTGAGTCTTTAAAAGTTATTTACACTGTGTATAATGGAAACCTCCTTTTCAGACCCCAGCTGTATCAACATCCCTTTTAAATGAATCTCAAGTGCAAATGGAGGTGATTTTACTTAGTATTTGGGGGGAATGTTGGACGCTTCTTTACCTGTGGATCAGATGCATAGCCCTTTTCTGCTCAGTGCTGCTAATTTAGCCTGACATATTAAAGGCAGCTTTGTTAATTACCATGAAAAACAAAGTACTTCAGTATATTTAGAGAATCCAGCTTTGACATTGTGAAATCTTCTAAAGTTTGGATTTCTGCTCCTAAGACCCAAGTAGACCCTCCTCCTAAGCAGCTAGAGCAACTTCCTCTTGTTTTACCTGTTCATTTGCTTTCTACTTGTACTGGAGCCAGAAAGATCTAACCTGCTTACTTCATGTAAATAAATAACCAGATAACAAAGTTGGTCTTTTTCTGTACTTTGACCAAAAGACCTTTCACTGAGAACACTCATATTATTTTTCTGTCATTTTTGCATTTCATACTTTCCAGACTTAGCTCATCTGGTCAGATCCAGTGAAAAGATCATATCGAATTCACTGCTGATCTGAAGAACAGTTGTGACCACTCTCTTAATCACACAGTTACTACATATTTATCATGAGATTATACATGCCATCAATAAAAGGAAGGTCACTTTTTCTCAAGAGTAAAATACTATGATCTAGAGTTTAAAATGGTTTTGTTATTTAGCCAATACTTTGGTTCTACTTTAATATTGTACTTTATTCTTGTATGCATTTGAAGTAGAATCAGTGATTCATTTAACTCCAGTGAGGTGTCATTATATAGGGTCGGAATAATAACGTCTGTTAAATGGCAGCTTAGTGCTGCATTGCGTGAAAGGCATCGTGCCGTTTTTAAAATGTTTTAGAATGGCTGAGGTGTGCTTTAATTTCTTGATGCTTTATTTTATACAAGATAACTCTGATGGGAATTGGCAGCTTTTTGCTTTTCACGCTGGCTCCAGGGGATTTTACTATCTGAAATTAGCTCATAGATATTTTGATCACATATTAGTTTAGACATTTTTGTTTAGAGCTTGCTTTAGATGCAAGGCGGATAGTTAACGGGCATAGCGTTATCCTCTTAGCGTTTCTGATCAGTATTTGATTCCAGGAGTGTGTTCCTGTTCACTTCATGTGCATTTGGGGTGCCTCCTCTCCTCGGAGACCTGGCTTTTATTTTTGCTTGTTCTTGTGGTTAAGTTTTTGGGTTGTTTTTTGTTGTTGTTGTTTTGGTTATTCCTCACCCAAAGATTATTTTTTCTTTGACTTTGATTTTGTTTTATTGATTTCAGAGAGGAAGGGAGGAGAGAGAGACAGAAACATCAGTGATGAAAGAGAACCATTGGTTAGCTGCTTCCTGGATGCCCCACAGTGGGGATCAAGCCCACAACCCGAATATGTGCCCTGACTGGAACCTCTTGGTTCATAGAGTGACGCTCAACCACTGAGCCACTCCGGCTGGGCTCCACTGAATTTTAGAGAGAGTGGAAGGGAGAGGGGAGACAAAAAGAGACCTTGGAGGTAGAACCTGTAACCCAGGTACGTGCCCTTGCCGGGGAATTTCACCCACGATCCTCTGGTGCTTCTCTGCTAATTACCTTATACCCTAACTATTAATTTTTGTTCTTTCTTGCTTCATGCTCTGGCTCTCCTCTACCAGATAATAATGGAGTTAGTTGTGCTTATCCTATACTAGCCTTTGAATCAGTAACCAGTTAATTTCGTCTGGAACTATTTTTTTTTTATATATGAAGGAAATCCAAACACTGCTTATAACATATACTAAAACACTGTGATAGAAATATTTTCTACGTACATATCAGAAAAAAGAACTGTACTAGCAAAATGATAAAATCTTTATTAAATACAGTTCTAGTTGAGTGAAAGCCTTATTATATTACCACTCTTTAATTAAATAGCAAATCAGTATATGGAGATAATAGTTGGGATATAAAAATAGCCTTGGTATATAAAAGGAGGCTTTGTTTATGAGGTTAAATCTTATTACAGTACAGTGAAATTTAAGAAACTATATAAATTCTTTTTTGCTTGAAGTAAGAGATTGCTGTGAGGAACTTATTTATTTTTTGGATTAGATAGATGTCAGATTATTTAAAAATAGTTTTATATACTAGTTTGTTGTGTGATATTTGGCATGTATGTATTGTATTCTGAAGTCCATTAAAAGAGCTGTTTTAGTATTCCAGCTGAAAGAAGTGCTTCTATGAGGAAAGTGGCAGGAGTGATAGAGAAGGAAACAGATTTGAGGGAGCCTTTTGTGTGGTGACTCCACGGGCCTGTGTGGGAAGGGATAGAAGAGTAACCAGTGATGAATCTTGAGGGTTTTGGCTTGGTTGCTTAGGTGGGAAACTATGACCTGAGATTGGGAATACAGAAGGAGTGGACTTGGTAATACTGGAATTCCGTTTGACATGTGAAGTTCATTGTAACTGTGCAGGAATAGTACAGTTAGAAATGTAGGTCGGATCACGTGGGGGAGGTGTGGATGTTTATGTGGGCCACAGAAGTCACACATTTTTAAAATAAGGATGAGATCTGTCAAAACTGAGTCAAGTGGGTATGTGTGTTCGGGAATACTGGCATAGGGATATACGTAAGTTACTGAAATCAGCCTGAGGTATCCAAATAAACGTAACTGGGAAGGGAGTCTGCCAGCTGAAGGGACTGACTACCTGCTTAGATACGATCATTGATTTCCTAAAAGTTGAAAAGGGGTTGTGTTCACTTCTGCAGCACATATGCTAAGTTAAAAAGGAAGTGTTAGTCTGTTGGGAGGTAAAAAAGAAGAGGAAAGTTAGCTGAGACTGCTAGCTAACCAAATAGTTGTGCTTCTTCTTCTGTATTCTAGTCATTGGTTAGCCGCTGCCCAGTCAGAGATTGTATTTTCTAGTCACTTGCATAGTTGGGTGGGGCTCTGTGATTAATTCTCCCCAAAGTAATTGAAGAAATGATTTGTATGACATCAGGTCAAAGTGGTTAAGATACATTCCTTTTCATAATTTGTCTGCCGAAGGCAAAGGGTTCTGAAGACCTCTAGGGGGTGGGGAAGCCACTGATATAAGGAACTGAGTTCCTGTGGTAGTCCTTTGCATTTCCATATCAATTTTAGGATCACCTCAGTTTTAGGAAAAAAAACAAACAGCTGGGATTTTAATTCTGTAGGTCAATTTGGGGAGCATTGACACCCTAACAGTGTTATGTATTCTGATTCATGAACATGAGATGTTTTTGCCATTTATTTAGGTGCTCATTAATTTTTTTAAACAATGTTTATACTTCGAAGTTTATAAGTTTTGCACCTCTTCTGTTAAATTTACTCGTAAGAATTTTATTGTTGATGCTATTGTAAATGGAATTATCTTTTTTAAAAAAATGTTTTTATTGATGTCAGAGAGAGGGGAGAGAGGGATAGAAACATCAATGATAAGAGAAAATCATTAATCGGCTGATTCCTGCCTGCTCCTTACTGGAGGTCAAGCCCTAAACCACGACTTGTGCCCTGACCTGGAATAACCGTTACTTCCTAGTCATGGGTGAATGCTCAACCACTAAGCTACACCAGTGGGCAGGAATTATTATCTTAATTTCATTTTCAGAATCTTCATTGTTGCTATATAGAAATACAGTTGATTTTTATATGTTGATCCTGCAACCTTACTGAACTTATATGTGAGTTTTAATAAATTTTTAGTGGATCTCTTAAGGTTTTCTATATATAAGGTTGTGGCATCTGCAAAAATAATTTTACTTTTTTCTTTCCAACCTGGTGCCTTCTATTTTATTTTCTTGATTAATTACCCAACCTCTAGTACAATGTTGAATGGAAGTGGTGAGAGTGAACATTTTTGTCTTATTCCTAATCTTCTAGGGGAAACATCCAGTTTTTCACCATTAAGTGTATTGTTAGCTGTGGGTTTTTCATAGATCTTGAGGATGTTGAGTATTTTTATCATGAAACGTGGATTTTATCAAATACTTTTCCTCCACTTATTGAAATCATGTGGGTTTTGTACTATTTACTGGTACATTTATATGAGGTCTTCCATTGGAGTAAATCTCAGGAATTACAGAAATTAAAGGTTAGTGGACATCAGTATTTGGATAAGTGGTAGAAGCCCTGGGAGTAGGTGAAATTACCCAGAGAGAGCATATAGAAAGAGAAGGTGGTCAAAGAGGAAACTTAAAGGAATATAAATATTTAATTACCATGTGCAATAAATTTAATGTAATGAAGACTTCACCTAAGGTAGCAGTTGTGGTTTTGCTATACTAGGTAATTGTGCTATTGTCTACAGCTATTGACGTGTCTGACGATCTCTGGTAACACGAAGTTTTTCTGCCCTTTATTTGATTGCCGTTCTATAACCCTTATACAAAATATAACTATTTAAGGTGTAGGCAAAGAAGAGAATCAGCATGGTTTTTTGAATGAATATGTACAGGTGGAGCCAAAGCAGGTTTACAGTTGTGAGTACATGAAACAGTTTATGCTTGTATTATAATTTACTAATTATTGCATTATTTTCCAAACTGATGACTGTGCTGGGAAGCAAGATCTCAACAGAGAATAATGCTTCCCAGAATGATAGTTTTCAGCTTCTTTCATGCAGTTGGAATTAGGGGGGGAATGTAAGGAAGACTGCATGAAAAGCAAGTTGGGGATTGAGTAATAGGCTAGTTAAGACTATATGTTCTTTTGAGGGTAGTGAGGCGTCTAAGGTTTCTGAAAATGAGCATTTCAAAGGTATGTTAATATAGATATGCAAAAAAACAATGGACAGAGCTTGGTTAAGGCAAAGACAGACCTCTCACTAAAAAAGTTATATGCCTGGGTGTGACTATCCACCATGACCTGCCCAGTTTGGAATTTTTGATCAGATCACCCTGTGAGGTTACTTTTTGTTAGTTTTATTATAGCACCCCCTTTAAAAATTTTTAAAAAGAGATTATCAAAACAGCTTCATTTATAACCCCCCAAATTGTAAACATCCCAAATGACAGGAGCCAGGCAAAGATGGGCAAAAGGAGAGGAAATGGGGGGCATCTGTAATAACCTCAACAACAAAAATAAAATTTAAAAATAGTAAATAGATAGATAGATTTCAGTGAACCCATATCATGCATACTATTAAGTACTGATAGACATAGCATGTACTCGATTTCAAAATCATTGTGTTGGGAGAAAGAAACAAGACACTAAGAAAATATACTATATGATTCCATTTATTTTATTCTAAAAAGGTAAAAGCAAATTTGTAGTGGCAGAAATCAAACAGAGACCTGGGAGGGAGGGATTGGCCATAAAAGGGATGAAGGAAACTTTTTGGGATAGCACTCCTTTTTTATCCACTGAAAAACCACTTTTAAAAAGACGGTAAACTTATGTTTTCTTAAAGTATATTCATATAGGTCTTTCAGTGTGAAAAATTGTTGGCTTTCTGTTCTTATGATTGCAGGAAGCATATGTCCCTCATTTCTTACCCAAAGCTACCAACTGCCAGTTCTTGATACAATGTTTATAAGAAAGAACTATCGAGGCAAAGATTTGGGGCTTCATATGCTGGAGGATTTTGTTGATTCCTTTACAGAAGATGCACTTGGCTTGCGGTATCCACTGTCCTCTATAATGTACACAGGTAAATGGAATAAGTGAAAAATGTTAAACTTGTCTCTGACTAGTTTCTGCCGAATATTGTAAATGTGTATATAACAATATTAAATAAATTTTGATTTTTTCATACCCTAGGCTTTAATTTTGCAAATGTATCCTTATCTCACATTTTATAATTTTTTGAGGGGGGGGGTATGGTAGCTTTTTAAAAGATATGAGCTTTAATTTTTTAAAACTGTTTTTGTTTGTTTTAAAATTTTTTTTATTGATTTCTGAGAGGAAGGGAGATGGGGAGAGAGAGATAGAAACATTAGTGATGAGAGAGAATCATTGATCAGCTGCCTTTTGCACACCCCCTACTGGGGATCCAGCCCACAACCCGGGCATGTGCCCTCATTGGGAATGGAACCACTTCCTGGTTCATAGGTCAAGACTCATCCAATAAGCCACACTGGTCAGGTAGAGCTTTAATTTATATACCATAAAATTCACCTTTTTAAAATGTTAATCCTCACCTGAGGATATTTTTTCCATTGATTTTTAGAGAGAGTGGAAGGGAGGGTGGGAAAGGGCAAGGGGGAGAGAGAGAGAGAGAGAGAGAGAGGAGAAACATTGATGTGAGAGAGACACATGGATTGGTTATTTCCTACATGCGCCCCAATGGGGGCTGAGGATTGAACCTCTAACCCAGGCATGTGCCCTTGACCAGTAAACAAACCCAGTCACCATCCATTCCCCCATTTCTCCATTACCTAGTAACCACTAATCTATTTTCTGTCTCTTTGGATTTACCTATTCTGGACAGTTCATGTAAATGGAATCCTGTGATATCTATGATAATAAAAACCCAATATGTTAATTAGGTCAGACATCCTTCCAGACATCCTTCCAGACAAAGCTGAGGATTTGAGGGAAGCCTGGGTCCTCAGTGCCAGAGGGAAGCTGGTGCTGGCAACCGGGGAAGGAAGGCCTACTCTTTTTTTTTTCTTTTTTAAATATATGCTTATTGATTTCAGAGAGGAAGAGAGAGGGAGAGAGTGATAGAAACATCAGTGATGAGAGGCTCATTGATCGGCTGCCTCTTGCACACTTTTACTGGGGATCGGGCCCACAACCTGGGCATGTGCCCTTGACAGGAATCGAACCGGAACCCTTCAGTCCACAGGCCAACACTCTATCCACTTAGCCAAACCAGCTAGGGCAAGGAAGGCCTACTCTTGCACAAATTTCATGCATCGGGCCTCTAGTGATTATATAAGTCCTTTGTGTTTGGCTTCTTTCATTTTGTGCAAGTGTTTTCAAGATTCATCTATGCTGTAGCATGAATCAGTGCTTAATTCCTTTTTATAGCTAAATAACATTTCATTGTATGATATACCACATTTTGTTTATCCATCATCAATTGATGGACTTTTAAGTTGCTTCTATATTTTAGCTATCTAATCTAATAAAAGGGCAATATGCAAATTAACCATCATTGCAAGACACCTAAGCCATGCCCACCAGCCAATCAGAACAATAGTATGCAAATTAACCCAGCCAAGATGGCAGCTGGCAGCCACAGAGCTAGAGCAAACAGGAGGCTTCCGTTGCACCAGTGATGGAGTTGAAACTGCCTGCCTAGGCCAGCTGTGGCCTCTGCCCAAGGCAACAGTGTTTTAATTATAGAAGCCACAGAGGTGAAGCAAACAGGAGGCTTCTTGCCTGACTAGGCCTCCACTCAAGGCAACAAAGTTTCAATTATAGAAGATAAATAAATGCCAGAAACCTAATTCCAGCCAGCCTCCCGGGAACGTTGGGTCAAAGGGAGCTGTGGGCAGCCTGAAAACGGCCCTCAGCCCCTCACCCAGGCTGGCCACACACCCCAGTAGGGATTTGAACCCTGAAGACTGTGGGCAGCCTGAAATGGCCCTCTGCCCCTCACCCAGGCTGGCCAGGCACCCCAGTAGGGACCCGAACCCTGAAGGGGATGTGGGCAGCCTGAAACAGCCATCAGTCCCTCACCCAGGCTGGCCAGGCACACCAGCAGGTGGGCATCCCCCAAGGGGGTCCCAGACTACGAGAGGACACAGGCTGGGCTGAGGGACCCCCCCAAGTGCACAAATTTTTGTGCACTGGGCCCCTAGTTATGAAAAATGTTGCTTTGAACGTTTGTGTAGTTTTTGTTGGGAATTGCTCCTTGTATATGTCTAGATGTGGATGGAAATGTCGGGTCATCTGGTGACTCTTAAGTTTAACGTTTTGAGGAACTGCCAAACTATTTTCCAAAGCAACTGTCCCATTTTACATCCCCATAAACAGTGTATGAGGATTACAGTTTCTCCACATCTTTGCCAATACTTGTTACTATCTGCTTTTTTAAAAAATACATTTTTTAAAAATTGATTTCAGAGAGGAAGGGAGAAGGAGAGAGAGAGGTAAAAACTTCAATTGTAAGAGATAATCATTGACTGGTTGCCTCCTGTTCGCCCCCTACTGGGGATCGAGCCCACAACCCAGGCATGTGCCCTTGACCAGAATCGAATCTGTGACCCTTCAGTCCCTAGGCCAACGCTCTATCCACTGAGTCAAACCAGCTAGGGCTTATCTGTCCTTTTATAATAGTTGTCTGAGTGGGTGCGAGGTGGCCTCTAGTAGTTTTGGATTGCATTTGGTGTGGAGCATCTTTTCATGTGCTCATTGGCCATTTGTATGTCTTCTTTGGAGAAATGTCCATTTAAGATTATTTGACCACTTTTGGGGGGGCTACTTGTCTGTGGTAGCTTTTAAATGGAAGGAAAGAAGGAAGGAAGGGAGGGAGGGAGGGAAGGAGGGAGGGAGGGAGGGAGGGACCTCACACATATAATCAGACATATAAGAAAGTATAAAAAGTAAGTTAACTATTTATGTATCACTAGCACGTACCATCCATGAGAGATGGATCCATTGCCAACACAGTTGTCCTCCTACCCAGTTAGCTTACTCCCTCCCCTGAAATAAGTGTTGTCCTCAATTTGGCATTTTTCTTTCATGCATATGTGTATATCTTCCAATAATATGCCGTATTATTTTAAATATTTAAAGCTTTATATAAATGAAAGGTACTATCTGAATTCTTCTGTAGTTTTGCTTTTTTTACTCATCTTTATGTTTATTAGATTCATTAATGTGGATTAACATCGCTCTATTTATTCACTTTCAGTGCTGTTTAGTATACTATCTGGTGATGTTTTAAAAACTATTAGTGGATTTATATTTGCATTTGTATAAAGGCCAAACAACTATTTTTTCTTAATGTAGTAAGATTTTAACCCTGGAAAGTAATTTATTTGAAAACTTCAATAAAATATAATTTACCATCAGATGTTTATTTTCACTAAAAATATATTTTCCAGGTTTCCTCTCTCTTTTTAATATTAAAATCTAGAAAACAAGAACCAAATATTGCATCCCCATTTTGATTTATAGTTTTTCTCTAGACCCATACATGCAAATGGAATGAACCCTTGTATATCCTTGGATTATTTGAACATAGATTATTGCTTTACTAAATTTGGGAGAAATGCAAACAGATCCACTGTAGGAAGAATTCCTCAATACTTCACTCTTTGTAAGTTTTGTAAAGTTCCATTAAAAAAAACTCTGTTGGGATTTTGTTTAGGATTGCATAAGTTTACAAAATAATTTAGAGAGAATTGGTGTTTTTACACTATTGAATCTAGCAATCCTTTTATTTAGTTCTTTTTTAAAGGTTAAACACATCTTTTATTTGGATTTTTATTGCTTGATCACATTAAAACTTTAATATGAAATTTCATTTAGAATTTTTATGTAAATGAAATGACTGTATAATTTTCTTGTGTTGCTTTGGTGTTTTGGTATCAGAAAGTTATGCTAGTTGGCAGCTTTCTATAGCTTTCTGTTTTCCAAAATAATTGATATTGGGATTTCTAGAAAATTCTAAATGTGTTTTTCAGCTTGCAAGCAATACTTTGAAAAGTATCCAGGAGATCATGAACTCCTTTGGGAAGTTGAAGGTGTTGGACACTGGTACCAGAGAATACCTGTCACCAGGGCATTACAGAGGGAAACACTTAAAATTACAGGTAAGAATGTTTTTAGTTTGAACACATGTCCCACTTAAAAACAGCAGTGCCTGGTGGTGATGGTGTCTTATACTCCAGAGCAGTGGTGTGCTGTCATGTGATCTCTCTAGTAACAGACCCTCTTTCCTAAAGTACGATTTTTTGTTATATATTAATATTAACATTTGAGTCACTAAGAAT
>PVJC01042071.1:0-15040 GCA_004026665.1 Murina feae
GGCACATCCCCAATAGGAGGTGTGCAGGAGGCAGCTGATCGATGTTTCTCTCATCGATGTTTCTAACTCTCTATCCCTTTCCTTTCCTCTCTGTAAAAAAATCAATAAAATATATTTTTTTTAAAAAAGAAGCATCAATGATGAGAGAGAATCATTGATCAGCTCCCTCCTGTACACCTTGCCCCTCTTCCCTCCACTGGGATCCCCTATTCCTTCCACTGGGATCCCCTCTTCCCTCCACTGGGGATCAAGCCCACAACCCAGGTATGTGCCCTGACCGGTAATCAAACCATGACCTCCTGGTTTATGGATCGATGCTCAACTACTGAGGCACACCAGCCAAGCCAAATTTCTCTTTTTTATAAAGACAGCAGTCATAGTGGAATAGGCCCCACACTGACGACCTCATCTTAACTAACTACACCTACAGTGACCCTATTTCCACAGGAAGCACCGTGTAGGGAAGAAGTAGGAAGTGGGGTTGGAGTCATTGCCCTGAACGGCCGTGTTCTGCCTCCAGAAGCCTTTGTGATTACTTGTTTTCTTCCCTCTCCATCCAGAACGGCTTGTCCCCAATTCACATGGCGGCTCAGGGAGACCACCTTGACTGTGTTCGACTTCTATTGCAATACAACGCGGAAATAGACGACATCACCCTGGACCACCTGACCCCCCTCCATGTGGCAGCCCACTGTGGCCATCACAGAGTGGCCAAGGTCCTTTTGGATAAAGGGGCCAAACCAAACTCCAGAGCCCTGGTGAGTGAGAGGCTGTTGGAGAAGTTACCAGAGGGACAAAGACCAAGGGAGGCAGGACCAGAGCTGCTCGGCTGAGCCTCCAGGGAGGGGCACTGACCTGGAAGGTGTCGGTGCATGCTCATGAGGCATGGCGGTGCACAGGCAGGACAGTGACCCCTGCTGACGGCAGTCCCAGTAACAGGCTGAGATCAGGGGAAGCTTTGGGGCCCAGGAGCCCTGACTCAGGAAGCGGAGTTCATGGTTTGCATCTGGGCTGAGGGTGCCACTCCATCTGAACTGGGCCCAGAGCTGAGGGACGGTGATTTCTTAGAGACTGCCTGGCTGTATGTGCTTTGTGGGTGAGTGAAATGGCCTGGACTAAGTATGCATCCTTCCTCTGCAGAGTGTTCATGCTGCTCTGCAGAGGTGAGTTCAGGCCTAAAGCTAATTCCCTCCTGGGTGGTTCAGGGACCTGGAGGGCTAGAGCTCTGCCCAGAGCCTGCCCAGGACCCCCTCTCTAGAGGGAGAGAATTTGGAAGGCAGAGTAGCCTCCAGAGACTGCAAGGATGGTTCAATCGTTCATTTAGAAAATTCTCATCAGCTTGTGCCACATGCAGGGAGCCATTCCAGGTGGTCGGAGTTTCTCAGCCTCAGCACTGTTGACATTTTGAGTCTGATACTTTTTGTGGCAGGGAGGGCTGCTGTGTGCACTAGAGGATGTGTAGCAGCATCCCTGGCTTCTACCTGTTAGGTGCTAATAGCATTTCTCCTCAGTGGTGACAATCAAAATCTCTCCAGACATTGCACATGTCCCAGGCTGGGGGTCAGGAGACACCCTCACACACACACACATACTTAGAGAACCACTGCCCTAGGGGGATAAAGCACCGAAAAACACCAGTAAATAGACAAAAACAAGCAAGCAAGTATCATTGCCCTGGTGGAGTTTACATTTTAGCATATCACTTTAGGGCAGAACTGATGCACAGAAATCCGTTTTACTTAATATGAGCATCAGTCTCTGAGAAGAGGGAATGTGATTGGCTTCGCAAACACACTTTTTCTTCCATGTAAATTTCCCCTTGAAGAGACTTTAAACAGCAAGCTCTTTTAGTGCATCCAAGAACATGATTAAATTTTTAGGAAAAGTTTATAGGCAACATGCTCAGGAATGTGCCTGGTGCTCTAAAGTGAGAGCCACCTGCCTCTGCAGTGATTTGCAGTAATTGACGTTCTGGTCTGTGGGAAATTGCTGACAGACTGGAGCAGAGGCTGCCTCTCACTCTGCAAGGTGGTCTGGGTGCCCCTTGGGCTGGCGTGTAAGCACCCCCTTGTCTGTCTCCCTTTGTGTGGGGCTGCAGAATGGCTTCACCCCCTTACACATCGCCTGCAAGAAGAACCATATCCGGGTCATGGAGCTGCTGTTGAAGACGGGAGCCTCCATCGACGCTGTCACCGAGGTAGGAGAAACTCTGCAGGTGAGCGGGTGGCCTCCCCTCACAGTTTCCTCCCATGGCCTCCTGGAGAGTTGTCCTGAGTCGCCATGTGTGGCCACAGGAGTGTGCGTGTGCATGCAAGTCTCGACTGCTCCAAAGAACACATCGGGGTGACCGAGTCAAGGGAACCTGTGTCAAGTCTCGGAGCTTTCCAAGATCAGGGCTCTGAAGTGTGAGCTTGAGTTGTAAAAGTGGGCAGAACCATCCTGTAGTGAATGATGTTTTCCCTCCAGCCATATTCCTGGAAACGAACCCGTCCCGTTTAACCCCCTTTTCTTGGAAAACTAGTCTAGAGCAGCTGGAGGCAGGAAAGCCTTAGCGACGTCTGGCTGTCTCTCCTTTGGAGGAGTGGGAAAGTCCTCTCTTCTCTGCTCTGTTCTGTTCCAGTCCGGCCTGACCCCTCTCCACGTGGCCTCCTTCATGGGGCACCTGCCCATTGTGAAGAACCTCCTGCAGCGGGGGGCATCGCCCAATGTCTCCAACGTGGTAAGCCTGTGGGGACAGCAAGGGCTCTTTTCTCAACACCAAATCTCAGAGGGCCACTTGCCCACTGGCCCAAGAAGCACTCCGAGGGCCGCTTTTTCCAGTGGTCCCTGGATCTCCTCTCTGGGGTTAGAGTAAAATTCTCAGAAGAGCAGAAGCTTTGGACTTGGAGGGAACGCCCATATATACTGACACTTTCCCAATTAAACTTGTCACACATCCGCAAGCTTTGGGGGATGTATTTTGGAGAATAGTTTGGGAACTTCTGTGTTATCTGGGAATACATTTGCATTTTTAAACATTCATGAGCTCTGAGGTTTACCTGTATGCATACTTAGAACACATACACACACACACACCCTGGGCATCAGCAGCCTGAAGGCTGAAGGAGCCGCTTGCTGGGGCAACTCCGCCTCTTGGACGGAAACCTGCCAATCTTCTCCAAGCGCCCACTTCAGAGCCCTGCATGTGCGCTTTTGGAGGCCCAGCATGTGTTAACAGGCCTATAATTTCGTTATTTTACAGAAAGTGGAGACCCCGCTACACATGGCAGCCAGGGCAGGGCACACGGAAGTCGCCAAATATCTGCTCCAGAACAAAGCCAAAGTCAATGCCAAGGCCAAGGTGCGTCCTGGAGGTGGAAAGGGCCCTGGGACGCAGGCAATGCAGCTCCATGCAGAGAACCTGCCCTCCTTAGAGGCCTGGCCACAGTGCTGGTGGCACGGTGATTCCGTGTTATTCCTGAGGCCACCGCACTGAACACTCAGTCCTGCTTGGCAGGGGTTCTGACAAGGCCAGAGACGGGTTTGCTCAGAGCCATGTGTCTTCAGGAGGATGCAAACCCAGGAGCATGGCTGGCCTGCAGCGCTTACTGGGCTGAAAGGGTTTCATGGTGCTTAGAGTCGTGGTGTAAGAAGAGAAGCGACTTTTTAAAGAAAGCGTTGCCAGTGAACATCAGTCAGGAATGACTTGATCTAAAAACAGATGCCTCCCGCTTGTTGTCAAAGGTATTTCGAGGGGCTGATGGACGAAGAACAAGAGCAGCTGCTGAGTCAGCAAATTGACTTTGGCCAAGACCAGACTTTCTAGCCATAGTCCTAGGAGCTTGATATTATTATTCCTCTTTGGTCTCGGCTTTGGCCAAGACCAGACTTTCCTACCCCACAGGTGGCAGAGGCTCTGCTTAGAGTTAAGACTCTGGTCTCTGGTTGGGCCACACGAGGGAGGCCCCCCCCAGCTGGGCCCAACAACACAGAGACCTCACGCACTGAACCCCTTCAGCATCAGGCATGAACAGGAAGGGTTGGGATGGGGTGAAGAAGGCATCTTTCCCCTTCAGCAGTTGACACCCTAATGACCCTTGGCGTAGAGAAACCAAAGTGGTGCCAAAGAGGTAGATGTAGCGTCACTCAGATTGGGATGAACGCAGTAATCACCACTGCAACTGGTTGAGAGCGTGTCACCTGCCAAACGCTGTGTGAAACATCTTATCCATACTCTCTGCTTGATCCTAGCCATCCTCCTCGGAGGTTGATATCATTATTCCCACTTCACAGATGGGAAGGCTGAGCCTTTGGGCAACTAGGCAGAAATAACTACTCACTTAAGAGGTTGTTGTGAGGATTAACTAAGAGATAGCATATTGGTCTCTGTAACTCAGAGATGTGATTTGAATGCCACCTCTTGATGTAACTAACTGTGTGACCTTGAGAAGGTCACTTCGCTCTCTGGGCATCGCCTCCCTCCTTTGTGAGATGAAGCTTTGGATTAGTTAACCTTAGTAGCCCTTCTTCTTCTTTTCTACTCCGGGTTTCAGGATGACCAGACCCCACTTCACTGTGCAGCTCGCATTGGCCATACAAACATGGTGAAGCTCCTGCTAGAAAACAGTGCCAACCCCAACCTGGCCACCACTGCCGGGCACACCCCCCTGCACATTGCAGCTCGAGAGGGCCACGTGGAAACGGCGCTGGCCCTGCTGGAAAAGGAAGCGTCCCAGGCATGCATGACCAAGGTACAGCCTCCTCCTCCTGTTCTCTAGCAGTGACTACCCCAGGCCACTCACTGCTGGGCCTGGGGGCAAGGGAGGGGCATTCCCATCTGATCCTCTGTGTTGCCTTAATTGTGCTGAAGGCTGGGGAGGGGCGGGTAAGGGGGAGGGATGGGAGAGTGGGGGCAGCACCATTTGGGAGCCTGATAGGTCCTGGTTCTCTCCCAGAAAGACTGTAGTGGACTGTAGTTTCCCATTCACCCACTCAGCCTTCATCCGTTTATCTTGGAATCACTACTGGCTCAGCACGTGCTCTAGACAAACCAGCAGGTTCTGGGATAGTAGAAGGAGTAAGACTCAACCCCTGCCTTCAACGAGCTAACGGTCAAATCACAGTGAAAGATGGTTTTCTGCTCTCCACGAGAAGGGGGTGGGTCTGGGAGAGGCAACCTGCTGATTCCTGTGGCCGTGGCCTTCGGAGGGATCAGAAATTCTGGGTCCTTTATCTGATGGGCGTCTCCACGCTTGTTAAGGCGGGACACCTCCTCTGCCCCGGCCCTTGCTCCAGGGAGGACGGCTGTGGCCCCCGGGGCTCTAACAGACTGGGTTTCTCCTCAGAAAGGATTTACCCCTCTCCATGTGGCAGCCAAGTACGGGAAGGCCCGGGTGGCAGAGGTGCTGCTGGAGCGAGACGCTCACCCTAATGCTGCCGGAAAGGTGAGTGTGCCCTTGCCTCCCTCTCTCGGGTCAGAAGCCAGAGCAAAAGGTGAACTCACTACTCGTGAAGGGCGTTGCTTGCCTGAGCCCATTTTATCCGTCTTCTCAATGGGCAGCTGTCAGAGGGAATGACCTTTAGGAGGACTGGTCTTTCTGTCAAAGGCCTTGACCTTCTAGAAAGACCCGACGGCCTTCTCCGAGTGAGTGTGCAGATGGCGCTGCCCCATCTGGCCCAGCAGGAGTGAGGAGGTGGCCCTGCATCTGGCTGCTTATGCCCTTAGTGACTTCTGATCAAGATTGGTTCTGGAATGATTTTTTGGTTGTTGTCAATCCTCACAGGAGTATTTTATTTTCCCCATTATTATTATTATTATTATTTTTAGGGGGGGGTGAGAGGGAGGGAAGGAAAGAGAAAGAGAGAAACATTGATTGGTTGCCTCCCACAGACACCCTGACCCAGGTATGTGCCCTTGACTGGCAATCAAACTTACAATCCTTTGGTCCATGGACCAGTGCTCTAACCACTGAGCAACCAGCCAGGGCATTCTGAACTGATTTTAACCAGACTTTACCTGCATAAAAGAAATGATGTGGGTCCCAGAACGGTGCTGCTGTAGCTAAAGGGATCTCTGAGAAGAAAGTCCACTGAGTGAAGGCTGTTCTCTCTGTCGCTCTCCCCTCTCCCCCCCCCCCCTAGAACGGCCTGACTCCCCTGCACGTGGCTGTCCACCACAACCACCTGGACATCGTCAAGCTGCTGCTGCCGCGGGGCGGCTCCCCGCACAGTCCTGCTTTGGTAAGCCGCCCTGGTGCCCCAGCAGGAGCCGGAGAGCAGCTGCCTGCTCCCTCCCGGGAGGGCTGTTCCAGAAGCAGCCGAAGGGCTCCTGTGTTTGCTCTTATTTTTGCCTCAGACACCTCGCCTCACTGTCTCAGCTCAGCTCTTCCCTGCAGAGTGTTTGCCACTGTTCGGGCACCAGGAGTGGGTGGGAAGTGGGTAACACTTTGTAGCCTCAGGCTAGCTCACAGAGGTAGATTCTTTTTGCACAATAACGTGTCCCCGAAGCGCCGAGGGTCAGCTGAGTTTTGCACGTGGGTCATCCAAGGTCAGCACGCACAGGCGGCCACATGTGGTCCGTCTCCGCCAGCCTCCTTCCAGCGCGGTGACCGCGCGTGGAGAAAAATGTGGGGCTGCGAGTGAACTTGCTGGAACCTTGAAGAAAGGGACCTATTTTGAATGTGAATATTCATACCCCCTCCTCCCCCCAAATCTATTCCTCTTGTCAGTTCAGACTTTTAGGTCGTGGTGTTTTTGAACGAGGCACAGCCATGTATATCACATGTAGACACGTGTCCTGTGTGCTGGCCTCCTGCAGCCTCTGAAACGCCTGCTCAGGGCAGCAGCCTCATGGTCACTTAAGGGAACGGAAGAAAGGGAGCTGACAGGCTGGCTTATGTAAGACCAGACTGGCAGGTGGGGGTGGGGTGATGCAAGGTGTTGGGAGGAAGCTGGACACAGGATCATTTGGGGGGACAGGCTGCCCCCTGTGGGATGAGAGGGTGTGCAGTGTTTGTCTGGGAGGAGAGGGTGGCTGTGGGGCTGGTGGCCGCCCTAGGAGGAGGGACATGGAGAGGGAGCAGGGCTTGGGTGAGGACACAGGCAGTCCCTGCATTCTGGAGCTCACCACCCGCCATCCGATAGGGCGGCCAAGACTCAGGAGGATAATTTCGGGGGGAGCAGCCCCCAGTGCTCAGCCGAGCAGCAGGAGTGTGCATGCTGCCCCTGAGGAGGGAGCTGCCAGGTGTGTTGGTGTGTGGGTCCAGCTGATACCTGCAGACTTCGTGGGGATGCAGGGCAGTCAGGGACAATCAGCGTGGGCCTTCTGTTTGTCTTCCCTCCTCAGGATGGATGCTCCTCTGAGATTTACAGCCTCCCTGTCCTGCAGACAGTGCCTCCCAGGTGCCCCTGTCTCCTTGGGCTCCCGTCCCCGCTGCTGTTGTAGCAAAGCCCACGTCACTGTGTAGACAGAGCATGCGGCCTTGCTATGATGTGACTTACTCCTGCATCTAAAAATAAAAAGCTGGGCTCCCCTCCTCCTTCCACCCCCTCCTTCTAGCAAAGAAACCAGAGCCAGGTTCATGGTATTTAAAGAGAGATTTATCCGAGCACAAACGCTGTACAGATGGGTTTTGTTTCCATGGCAAAAAATAGTTTACCAAGTCGTCTGGCAATTTTGTAGAATTTCTCATGCAAATCTCTCTGCACCCAAACCAAACCCTCCCCTTTCTAATTTTGATGCTAATGTTGTTCTAACATTTCGGCAGCTCTCTCTCCAGCGGGGCGTGCCTTTGGATGAGCTCATTTCCTGGGGAAAGCAGAGCCTTTGACTGGCACCTCACCCTCCCTAACCTCTCCCTGACTCTCCTGCCTCCTTGCTCCTTGTCCTTGTCACCTACAGGTCACTCACTCCCTCCAGTCCTGCTTTCGGGGCAAGCTCAGAGGAGCGGTCCCTGTTTTGAGACGGACAGTTGTATCTCAGCTTTAACCTCGGTCACCTGGCAGCCAGAGCCACCTCCAGGGCCCGCTTGCCCTTTGGCGGGACAGGGTACTGTCCTTGCCAGTGTGACATCACAGCTGCCCGAGCCTGGGACTCCTAGCATACTTCCATGAATGTACTTCAGGTCGCTCCAGTCGCTGTCCTTTGTCTATGAACAGAAGTCCTAGTAATCGTTGCTTTTATGCGGTGACTGTCTGCTGTGGGCCGGGCACCCAGCTAGGTGTTCGGCTGCCTCCTCCCCAGCTCACCCTGACCGCTGTACTGAGCAGGCAGTCCCCTTAGAGAGAGTGATCTCCGCGTGACCCACTGAACACTTCTCTTTCCTTCACTCTCTGTAGATACAGCACAAAATTCATTTTTGTTTAATTAACTTTATTATCATCAAAATGCCATCTTGTTATGGGAAAACAGCCTACAAAGAAGATTTTAATGTTTTCTCGTAGCGTAATCAAATTAAAAAGGAGAAACACTCCAATGAATTATCTTACATAATTATTTAAAGGGAATGACTTTTTAATTCAATTTCATTTTGGGGGTAAGTTACAACTTTTCATTTCTCCATAAAAACCCACCTGGCAGATGGCTCTGCCCCGTCCCCCAGTGCTATGAAAGTGTATTGGTCAGTCCCTCACCCCCATTTTTCCTATTTTCTCATCAGTGATCCTGGCAGAATCAGAAATGTTGGTTTCTCCAGTAAGACCGTGGCTGGCAGGAGAGACTCAGTTCTCTGGGACAGCGCGAAGCATGCTGGCCAGGGTGGGGGGCCCATATGCCTTATGCCATCTGCTCTGGGGCTGGGTGGACATGTGCTTACACAGTCATGGTCCTGCTCCGAGGCCCTCCGGCCTGGCATCCCCATGGGCCCTGAGTGCTTTGGGACCATGATCCTCAAAGTGTGGCTCTCAGATCACCAGCATCAGCATCATCAGGGAGCTTGTTAGGAACGCAGAATCTCGGGTCTCCCTAGAGCTTCTGGGACAGGATCCGCATTTTCACAAGACCCCGAGTGCTCTCAGACACATTGAAGTGTTAGAAGCGCAGTGCCCGCTGGAAGGAGCTGGGATCTGGAGTCAGAAGGTCAGACTTGGGTCAGCTGCTATTCCATCTACTAGGTGACCGTGGATAAGGCCCTTGGCCTCTCAGAGAACTGGCTTATTTATCCACAAAGTGAGGAAATAACCAAAAGGCCTGCATGGCAGCGGTGACACTCAAGAGGGACGATGGAAGTGAAAGTAGTTTCAATGGTGACGATGACGACCAAAGTCATGGCCACCCGCCTGCAGTGGGGTGAGGCGCCTACTCCTGAACGTAAATCTGTGCGCTGCTTCCTTCATTGAGAAAGTCCTACCACCAAAAAGAAAAGAGAAAAGAAAAGCCGCTGAATACGTAGTACACGGTGACAAAGCTGACTTCGGGGCCAGCTCCTTTATCTCATCGTGGACGAAACACATCTTGTGGGCCATACCAAGCTTTCTTACTCTGACATCTTTTTAAAATATGTATTTTTTTTATTGGTGTCAGAGAGGAAGGGAGAGGGAGAGAGAGGCAGAAACATCAATGATGAGAGAGAATCATTGACTGGCTGCTTTCTGCACGCCCCACACTGGGGATCGAGCCTGCAGCCCTGGCCTGTGCCCTGACTAGGTATCGAACCATGACTTCCTGGGTCATAAGTGGATGCTCAACTACTGAGCCACGCCAGTTGGGAAATGACTCTTGTATCTTAATTTTGGAAAGTGCCTTCAAACATTATTGTATTTGACCTATTCAACAACTTGGAGAACAAGGTAGATGTTGTTATCCACCTTTCGTGGCTTAAAAAATACAAACGGAAGTCTAGATGTTGCCGAAGAGCTTACATGCATTGCACAGCTAGTCAGAGGGACAGAACCCACGCCACGTCTCCAGGTCCCTTGCCAGGTGCCTGTCCTCTCCCTCCACCTGCCTGAAGCCAGCAAGCCCAGCGCACAGGGGAAGAAGGGCTCTGCTGCTCTTCCTTTGTGAAATGTTGGGGGGTTGCTCTTAAAGCAGGAAAGAGGGAGAGGGAGCCTTGTATTTTCTTACTTACCTAGCTTTCTAAGGGTGCTATAGGCAGCCTACTTGCACCCCAGCTTCTGTTAGTGAGCGCACTCCCTGCACAGCAGTTTATCAGAGCCTGAGAGAGAAAGTAGACGGTGAGAAAAGGCACAGGACTTCACCGGCTCCAAATCACGTAGACTTGGTTCGTTTATTTGTTTCCTAAAGTTGCCCTCCTGGGTGACACCTGCCCTGCTCGGGGGGAGAGAGGGTGTCCAGCCAGCCAAGGTCCAGGCCTAATCCCCTGGCCCCCAGAGAATGAACCGTGAGGCAGTTGCTCACGTTGTCTGCTCAGCATCCCTGGAACCATTCTCGTGTTTCAGAATGGCTACACCCCGTTGCACATTGCTGCCAAGCAGAACCAGATGGAGGTGGCCCGCAATCTGCTGCAGTATGGGGCGTCCCCGAATGCAGAGTCGGTGCAAGGTGTGACACCCCTTCACCTGGCTGCCCAGGACGGTCATGCAGAGATGGTGGCCCTGCTACTCTCCAGACAAGCCAATGGCAACCTGGGGAACAAGGTAAATATGGTGCCTCCGGCTGGCCCTGGGGACTCAGTAATGGTTTAGTGTTAGCTAGCTGGACATTATGTCTGAATATCGGGCGCCCCCTGGGTGTCCAGCTTCTGAATTGGGTGGTGTGTGCATGTGTGTGCATGCACGTGTGTGTGTGCATGTGTGCGTGCACATGCGCGCATGCTCGCAATCCTTACAGCAGCCCTTTGTAGTTTTTATCTCAGTTTTATAAGTGAAAAAAAACAATAAACAGATTCAGAGAGGTTGCATATTCCCAAGGTTGCATGACTCCAAGCCTATCTGATGCCAAAGCCTTTGCTGACTCCTTTTAAATAGATGGGTTCAAGAATCAGCAAAAAGATCAATAATAAAATTCACAATACACATTCCCAAACACAGGCCAGTATTGCATTCAGGAATATATTTAGGAATTTGGTACTAAGTATTCTTTTTCGGTAGGGAGGATATTCTTTTAAATGCCAATCTCTGCATTAAAATAGGAGTTATCAGTCCAGGGATTACTAGCATATGAGTCTGCAATCTTTCAAATTTGTGCACAACAGTTTGGGAGGATGGGCCTGTGCGCATTTCTCTGGATAAACTCTTCATAGTTTTCCTTGGCCCCAAGAAAGACTAAGACTCACTTCTTTTTAAAAATAATTTTATTGAACTCTAATTCACATACTGTAAAATTCAGCCTTTTGAATTGTACGTTCAGTGGCTTTTGGTATAGTTGTAGAATTGGGCCCCCATCACCACTCTCTAATTTCAGAACATTTTCATCACCCCAAAGGGAAATCTCATACCCATTAGCTGTCACTTGCTGTATCCACCAAACCCTCCAGTCCCTGGCACTTTCTGTCACTATGAACTTGCCTATTCGGGACCTTCCATACAATACGCAGAGCCACTTCTTTAGATGATAAACAGACATAATGCAGCTTCAGAAAAGCATGCGTTTTCTGACATTTTTGGGGAGTGTGCACTCCCCAAAATCAACGAGACCTCTGGTGCATGACTATCCTCCTGAGAAAGCTCTGATGAGAAATCCAAGAATATGGTGTTTTTAGTCCTCTGTTCTTTCCACAATGCAGCACTGGCTGTGATCTAATCACACACTACATTTAAATGGCACATCATGCTTCTCAGTGCGTTTCCATCTTCCTCAAGTGATCTTTACTTGGCTCATGAAATAGATCAGTGCTAATCCATATCTTCCAGATAAGGAAATGAAAGGCTCTGAAGGTCATCTTGGATCTCGGGGATAGGGAATGTTACAATTGGAAAGTACATAAAGCTCATCTGGTTCAGAGGTCAGCAAACTGGGACCTATTGGTCCAATCCGGCCCACCATTTATTTGTGCTAATAAAGTTTTATTGGAACACACATGCCCCATTTGTTTATGTGTTGGCCATCCCTGCTTTCTCACTGTAACTGGCAGGGTTGGGTAGTTGCAAGAGAGACACAAGCCGAAAATATTGACGATCTGGCCCTTAACATAAAATGTTGCTGACCTCTGACTGACTTTGACCACCTCATGTTTTAGAGAAGGATATGAAGGCTCAGAGCTGGAGGAGCTTTGCTGGTCGGTGGCCACAGAGCCAGGTGCAGTTCCCAGGCCTCCGCTCTTTCATTGTGGCCTGGAACTCTTTACTGGCTACAAGATGATACAATTCTTTTTCTTTCCAGAGCGGACTCACTCCCCTCCACCTGGTGGCACAAGAAGGCCACGTTTCAGTGGCAGACATGCTGATCAAACACGGTGTCACTGTGGACGCCCCCACCCGGGTAAGGTCTGCTTGCAAACCAAGGATGACTCCCCTCCCTGCGTGAGCCCATCACCCTGCCCAGTGCCTGCCTCCCTCACACTTCAGAACTAACTCCTCCTCCGAGCTTAGAAACGCCAAGTCTTCTCTGCCACTTCCTAGGGGGAGTAGTGGAGTTTGAAGACACCAATTCTCATTGCCTCACTTTCCAGTTGGGAGTTTTGAAGTTTGCTAGACCTTTGAGCCTCTATCGTGAGAAACTGAGAGGAACGTTTAATCATGATGCCAAGACCCGTCTTACTGGTACATGAGCCCGGTGTCTAAATGCCAGGCTTCCCAGGATTCACTAGAAAATTCAGCCGTTTATTCCAGCGTTCAGTTGAATGCAGCTCAGCTTTCTATGGACCTTTCTGTGTGCAAGATGCTCTGTGAGGTGACTGAGGATAACTGTGCACAGCCTGGGCAGGGAATCTGCCTTGAGGCATCTGTGGCTTAGTGTGGGGGTGACGGTCAGAGGCCAGAAGGGATAGTCTAACGTGATTTCCCAAGTAAGAGAGGCTCCAGAGAGCCACTCAATGGAGAGAGTTTCCATTTGGTAGAGGAAGGAGGCTCTGTTGAAGAAGTGGCATTCTATTCCTTTTCGCCACAAAGCAGCTGTGTTAAAGAAGGGACAGTGTGACACCCCTTCAACCCCACCCCACCCCCGAAGTTCCATAGGAACACCAGTCAACAATATGACGTGAGGTCTTTCCTGAGAAAAATCTAGAAACTGTATTTTATCCCCAGTTGTTTGCAGCCTCAACAGGAATCTGCTTGCAAACCAAGGATGTTCTGGATTTCTGAGGCTTCTTTTGTGGGCCCAGCTTAGTCTTTGGGGGCCCTGGCCTGAGAGACCCTATTCTGTGGGTTAGGACCTGGTAGGTCCCAAAGCCATATCATTACTCAGGGTTCAGTATAGGGTCTGTGTCGACATGGTGTCTGAAATCTGGCCCCGGCCCTCCAGGGACACTTAGCCCACAGGGCTCAGAGGGCCTTGGCTTGCCGGACTTCGGAGGCAGCACTGAAATATTCAGCAGAACAGAGTCCTTGAAAATTAGCTTTTTTGTAGCCAAAATGCAAATGAATAAATATCCAAAGCCCACTCATTTCAAACAGTGACCAGTTCCTATAAAATCCATTACACGGCAACTCAGTGGCGTGGACAGCCTTTTGGGGGGATTTGCAATGGGATTTCCCACTTTTCTAGTGGGAATGTATCTGCTCTTATCCAAGTCACAGTGATCTCCATGCCACCTACTGTACTCACCTGAACCCCCTTCGCAGCGAAGGGCCTGATGGCTGTTCCCCGCTCAGCAGAACCTCTCTCAGCTTCTACAACATGGGTCTTCTGCTTTCCTCCCACCTCCTGGCAGGTCCCTCCCTCACAGTCCTCTTCTCTGGTCTCCCCTTGTGTTGCCTCAGCACATGGGCCCCTGTTTCTCTCTGTGCGTGTATCCGAGGTGAGCTCGCTCCTCTCCAAGGCTTTAAACTCATCATAGGTGTCTCCTCCCCTAGAACTCTTCACCGGACCCCAGCAGGGCTCTGGCTGTCTGCTCTGATCTCCCCTCAGCTCCCCGCTGGCGTCTCAGACTTCACTTGTCTGACACTAAGCCCTGTTCTCTCCCAGGCCAATGGTACCTGATGGGCCATGGCTGTGCAGCTTACACCTCACCACAGCTGTCGGCCTTCCAAAGGGTTTCCCCATCCGTGTTCTCTCTCTCTCTCTCTCTCTCTCTCTCTCTCTCTCTCTCTCTCTTAATTCTCACTCAAATATATGTTTTCATTGTGGGGTGTTTTTTTTTAATAGAGAGGGGGAGAAGGAAGAGAGAGACAGAGAGAGAGAGAGAGAGAGAGAGAGAGAGAGAGAGAGAGAGAGATGCATCGATGTGAGAAACATTGATTGGTTGCCTTCTTGTATACGTCCTGACCAGGGATTGAGCACAGCGTTTTGGTGTGTGGGACGACACTCCATCCAACAGAGCCACCGGCCAGGGCCGTGCTCTCTTCTCATCAGCTCTGTCGTAAGGGTTTCATTAATGCTTACAGAGGCTCTTGGTACACCCAGAAGCCCTGCTGGTCACCCGTTCTCACCTCTTGCTTTTCAGATGGGTTACACCCCCCTCCATGTGGCCAGTCATTACGGAAACATCAAGCTGGTGAAGTTCCTGCTACAGCACCAGGCAGACGTCAATGCCAAGACTAAGGTAGAGGGCTGCCTGAGATCTGCCCCCTCTATCGACCCTTCCTCAGTGCCAAGTTAGCATGCCGTCGGGGTGGCTCTGGGCTCCCTTGGGGCTCTGCCACAATTCCGAGCTGTGCCCCTGGAGGAAGACATGGGGGAAACGCGTGTTCATGTTGCACATGGGAGGCGGATAGACTCTGGTGTGTGGGCAGGGCTTTCTCTCGGAGCTCACTAATCCTGCCAAAACGTCTACCTCGCTTTACAGCTGGGATACAGCCCCCTGCACCAGGCGGCCCAACAGGGACACACGGACATCGTGACACTGCTTCTCAAAAACGGTGCTTCCCCAAACGAGGTCAGCTCGGTGAGTGCCCACCCGGCGCCTGATTTCGGAACACTGTGCTCCTGGGCAGCGCTGCGAGCTGTCCCGTAACCACAGCGCCTCGGTCTATCCCTACTGCACGTCTGGGGCCTGGACAGGCT
>PVJC01042072.1:0-15084 GCA_004026665.1 Murina feae
CCTGCCCTTTCCCATGAGCTTCAGAATCAGGTTAAATTGACACATATTTCTGGATATGCTATAGAATTCTCAACCTTCACCACTCCCTCTCAGGTCACTCCTCTCCCAGGTACCCCCATCTAAGAAAGAGCACCATCCACTAGTTTGCTCAAGCCAGCAAATCCCATTGTGTCTTTTGCCAAGGTATATTAGAATTTCTCCACTTCCTTTGCTCTCCTGCCACCACCCTTGTCTAAATCACCATCATATCTTGCCTTGACTACTAAAATAGCCTATAAATGGCCCTGATTCCTCCTTTGACCCACTACAGTTCATTCTTTACCCTGCAAACAGAGTGGTCTTTCTACGTGATGAAAACATGCTTAGGTCATGTCTATAACACGCCATGCCTTCCATAGCACCTAAAATCAAGTTCAGATTGCTATTACAATCTGGTTCATGCCCACCACTCTAAGCTGATATGACAGTGATTGCTCTGACTCATTATGCATGCTCTAACCACCCTAGCCTTCCTGCATTTCCTCTTAGACAATTTAGCTGGCCTCTGGTTTTTGCCCTGGCTCTTTGCTCTGGTCTAGAACACTTTTCTTTCTGACTTTCTCATGGCATGAATGGTTCTTTTCTGTTATTCAGACTCAGCTTACATATTCCCTCTTTAGAGAGTCCTTTCCAAGGTAACCTCTTCTCGGTCACTCTTTCACATGCCCTGATTGCTTCATGCCATTTTCTCTTAGCTGACATTACATGATCTAATTGCTTAAAGACTTCAGTAATATATCTCTCTGCTCCAGTACAATAAAAGCTCCACTAAAGTACTAGTGACCCTGCTTGGGTACTGGTATACCCCAGCACCTTAGTGCCTGGCACATGGGCGATATTTGTTTAATGAATGAATGAGCAGTGCTCTGTGTTCACACTTTGTTAGGGAGGGATACATGGGAGTTCAATGCATGGTTCTAGACACTAAGGAAGTCACCATTTAATTGTGGAATCATAAGCACATGATAAATTAAAAAATTTAAATTATCATCAGTGAAACTTGAGAAACCATTATGGTGCAAAAGAGAAGGAGTTCTAAGAATTACTATGAGCAGGAGTTTCAGGAAAGGGTTGACATTTTAGCTGTGACTGTAATTATGGAGAGAAGTATTTAAAAATGTTGTGCTGATGTGAGAAAAACTTAGGTTTAGCAGCATTTATTGTCAGCTCTGACATTTAATAGCACATCCACAGCAGGGAGTTAAATCAGAAGAAAAAGAAGACCAGTCAAAATATTATATGCTCAACTTGGAAGAGGAATTTCAATAGATTCTTTTTCCCCAAATGTTTTCTACAGGATACAAATTTCATGGGATGATCATAAATATTCTATGAAGAAAGAATTCTTTTGTCAAATACATTGAAAATTTTTGGTTTAAACTATGTTAATAGTTTTCTTTATTGTGAGGCATCTCAGACGATTTTATATGTTATTGTTTCTTGTCAGTCTCCAGGAGAATAATAAAATATATAACATTTCCCAAATTTAATTGACCATAACTTTTACTTACAAATATTTCCTTTGGCATTGAATTCTCTGTTCAAATATACATTAGGGGAAAATTAAGATATCTGAATAACTAGGTCATAATAGATTTTTATACCTATTTTGCTTTTTATTTTTTAAAAAATCTTTATTGTTGAAAGTATTACATATGTTAAGTCATCATAGAAATAATATTTTAAAATTTCAGTATCTTTCAGGTACCTGCTGTATAAAACTTAATAGTTATATCAATAACAATAATAAGCCCTAACTGGTTTGACTCAGTGGATAGAGCGTCGGCTTGTGGACTGAAGGGTCCCAGGTTCGATTCCGGTCAAGGGCATGTACCTTGGTTGTGGGCACATCCCCAGTGGGGAGTGTGCAAGAGGCAGCTGATCGATGTTTTTCTCTCATCGATGTTTCTAACTCTCTAGCCTTCTCCCTTCCTCTCTGTAAAAAATCAATAAAATATATTAAAAAAATAAAACTGGTTAAAAATTACTAATATTTACTATGCACAAGGCAATTTATTAGGCATTTTACTTGTATTATATGCTAAAACCATAAATCCCAGGTTCACCACTGAGTTGCCATGGAACTTAAACTACATTCCTGATTATTCTGAGCTTAATTTTTTTAAAATCTCTTAAAGATAGAGTAGTAACCTGCATTATAGGGTAGTGGAAGGACTTAGGGAGATAGCATTTGAAAGTTCCTACACAGTTCCTATGCACATTATCTAATCCTTGCCACTACCTTCTCAGTTTAGAATAGAATCCTCTCTCTCTCTCTCTCTCTCTCTCTCTCTCTCTCTCTCTCTCTCTCTATATATATATATATATATATATATATATATATATATATATATATATATGCTGTGTATATATACTGTGTATGTATATATGACACTGAGGCTCAGAAAAGTTAAGTCATTTGCTCTAAACCACAGAGCTACTAAGGAGTTGAAACTACTAAGAAATAGCTTATTGAAATAGATGAGTCTTTGAGTCCCCTGCAACTTTTACTTAGAAAAAGCTGTCTTGATTATCAAGACACAAACTAAAAAGAACACTCCCAGAAATTGCAGACACATAGTCCCCAGGGTCAGAGGACAATTCCTATTAGAATTAGCCCATTTCTTTGTTAGCAAAGCGACAGTATACCAAAATAGTTACAAGATCTTTCATATGCTGCCTAAATTCCCAGTGGAAAACAATCTAGATTCAATGTAATTATTTGTGATTTTTATTTTTTAAATTTATAATTTACGTTTTTTAATTAAAAAAATTTAAGTTACATTTTAAAAATTGTGATTTAAATTTTAAAAAAAATTGTGATTAGGAAAGACTCTAGAATTTTAAAAAAGTTACAGTACTAGGTATTTATGTATATGTTAGCAGTTCCAACAGAGCCTTATTAAAACATGCCTTTTAAATAAACAGGTTTTGTTTGTTTTTACTTCAGCCAAGCTGTAAACTTTACACATGATTTCCACATATGTGTGTCCAATGTATGAATTATATGAAAGAGCTAATGCTTCAGAGTGATGACCATTGAGAAAAACACAAGGAGAACTGACGTATGCCTTCAAGCTCGCCTAATGAGTTTGTTACAAGTCTGTGCCTTTCAGATCTTTGGGGGCACTTGTTTTTCTTTCTTTGATCAGGTCTCAGAGAGCCCAAGAACTTATTTGAATCAAATCCCTATGGTTTTAAAACATCATTTAAGACAGCAGACGTTAAAACCTGCTAATTAATACAACTAAATTTAATTTATGCCAAGTTTAGAACAGTGGGCACAGTTTCCAATAACCTATATCTTCAAAGCCTCTTTATAGGCCTTTCCTTGAGATATAGTCCCACCTGACGTGTCAGCCTTCATTACTGCTCTGATAATACTCCTGTGGGCCAGAAGGAACATGAAAAGTACTGGGGTTTCTCAGAGGCACTAATAGCATGTGTTTTCCTTAACGAGAACTTAAAGCAAGGAGTAAGATCAAAATCCTCCAAGCCTGAGGGAGGAAATGTAAGGAGGTATCCTGATTCCTTGGCTGATTTAAAGAAACAAATAAGCAGCCCTCTGACTATTGTTTAATATCTTGCTTTTAAAAAATTATAACCACAATCATTTAATAGACAAAAATCTGAATAGTCCTGACACATTCCAATTTTCCAAAATAAATGTTACTCTTAAATATTGTTGGGATTTTTTTCTCTGTATATAAGTATTTTTTTTCTAAACCCTTAAAGCAGGTTAAATTAAGTGAGACAAGAAGGCATTTTCCAATCCAATTGGATTGACCCTATTTGGTAAGGTTCTGGCTGGTGAATAAAGAAAGCAAAAGTGTCTTAAATCCCCTATGGGCCCGGAATGAGCAATTAATAATTAACACAGAGCCTTTTAAATAAAGTCATCATGAGTCATTGTTACAAGCCCAGCTAGCATAAATCCAGACTAAAGTCACAACAGTTTTTATCCCCAAATGAAGGTTCAGGAAGTTTGGTGTTTGTTTTTTTTTGTTGTTGTTGTTGTTTTACATACTCTAAGCCTTGTGTCATAGTGTGAACAATATGTTTATTTAATTTATTCTACTCCTTAATTGGAACTTAGAATAGGTTTCTAAAATCTGTAAGTAATAGGTACTATTTTTTGTTTTTTAATTGCGTGTTGAGAATACAATCAAGCAACTTTCTGTAGATTGACTGTTCTTTAGATTTAATTTGTGTAGATTTGGTCAGTTCTTTGATTAACTTAGTCTCCCTGTATCTCTTTTTATTAACCTTTTTCTTTCCTGTCCTTGAGCAGTCTCTATCCCCGTTATTTATCTGTTTATGCTTCTCAGATTGGACTCCCATTGTCCATATCTGGGTCCACCTCCTTATCCTCCAAATTACTACAGTTTCCTCCTAACTTTTTTCTGACTGATTTCAGTTGATGATGCTATGACTTCTAATATATTAATATGTACTCATGGTAAAATTAATTGATTTTCTTCTGTCTACTTAATAGACTCCACTATATCACCTCTGAACTCTATTGGATATCAAGACACCTTACCATTTAGTGGCCTCATCCTACCTTATTTTTTTCCCTATTATTTCCCCACAGGGACCCTTACTTTCAATAATACTGTTCTTATTGATACATACTCCTCAAACCTATTTCTTGAGTTTTGTTCCTTCTCTACTCTTACAGGTTTTTTTGGTGAAAGGGGGCAACACTAATACTTTGAAGGAAGGGAGAAAGAGAAAGAGAGAGAACATGAATGTGAATATGTTGAGTCTAGGCAGTTGGATCTAGCATAGATGGATCCAGAGGCTCGAATGCCATCCATCTTCTTCCCTCCATGTCTCAGCCCTTCCTTCAGAAGTGGCTTTATTCTTAGCTCCTTGTTGTGCCCTCCAGCAACTGCAGGTTTATACCCATTCTGTTGAGTAAATGCAAAAGAAAAGAGTGATTTTCTCTTCACAGTAGTTCCACAGAAGTCCTGCAAATCATTCTCACTATGTCTTCTTGGGTCATTTAACTATCCCTAAAAAGTCCCTTTGGCCAGAAAAATGCAGTGGTGTGATTGGCCAGGCCTGGAAAACACATTTCACCTGAAAAGACTGGGGCAGAGTTGTCTCTGCCCCTATTATATAGACTGAGAGTTGAAGAAAGGGGACAGAGAATCAAGGTGCTATCCCCCACATGAAGAGCAAATGGTTGCTAGACAGACAAAAAAACCCAAAAAAAACAGATGTCCACCACCTGATCCTATACTATAAATCTTGCATTCTTTTTTTTCTTTGTATATATAATCTTAAAATCCCCAAAAGGCTTTAATAATGCTACATAAAATTGATATGTACACATAATATGTTTAACTAAGCGACTTGTGTTTCTTCTCACACAACCAAATTGTAAATTTTTAAAATGAATTTTATGAGTATAACTGTCATTGTAATTATGAACTATCCTGTGTTACAGTTACTCATTAGTATGTCTATCCACTCTACTAGATTATACATCCTGGACAAATAGCACAGAGCTTGACACATAGCAAGTACTGGAAGAATACTTGATCAAAAAGTGAATGTATTAATGAGCAAAGCCTTTTGGTACCCTAGTCTCTATTGTAACTATATGTTTATTATTGTTCACCTTCAAAGCATAGGCTTCTTTCCTTGAGATACAGCTTTTCCTTTGAAATAAGACATGTGTGTTTGGATCTAAGAAAATGAGTCCAAGTAATGAGTTGTAGATTAATTTGATCAAAATTACTTTTCCCTTCAAGTTTTTTCTTATCCTGAGTTTATAGTCTCAAGCTGGATGTAATAAAAGTGCCAGAACATTGATTTTCTTTCAGCTAATATCCAGTATATGCCTTCAGTATGATACTTGCTGCTAAATTGACAAAACAAGGAGAAGGCATAGTGTGCTTGACTTAAAATTATGGCCACAATATTTTTCAGCTCTTCCTATCACGAGGTAGAATTTTTTCCCCTTGAATCTAGGGAGGCCTTGTGATTTATTTTGACCAACAGAATCGGTAAAAGTGGAATTGTGTAGGTTTTGGAGCCTAGGCTTTAAAATGCCTTATAATTTTTGCTTTACCTCTTGGAACATTCTTGGAACAATGAAAGAAAGTCTGGGCTAGCCAACAGCCAGCATCTAGACCCCAGACACATGAGTGTGCACATCTTAGTCCCTCTAACCCTGCTTGTGCTACCAGGAGACTTCAGGCCACATTTGTGATTCTAAATGAGATACAACAGAGAATTTCCCAGGAGAGCCCAGCCAAAAGTATTGAACCCATAATCACAAGAAACAATTTCTGTTTTAAGTTACTAAGTTTTGTGATCTCTTGTTGTGTGGCAGTAGATAAGTAGATACACCTGAGGAATTACCTTTAAGAAGTTCATGAAATTACTATGAGTATGAGTCAAAACCATCTACAGATTTCAATGCAATCCCTATTAAAATTCAAATGGAATTTTTCACAGAAATATAAAAACCAATCCTAAAAGTCAAATGGAACCACAAAAGACTCCAAATAGCCAAAGAAATGCTGAGAAAGAACAAATCTGGAACCTCACATTTCCTGATTTCAACCTATATTATAAAGCTATAGTAATCAAAAGAATATGGTATTGGCGTAAAAACAAACATATAGATCAGTGGAACAGAATCAAGAGTCCAGAAATAAACCCATACATATACAGCCAACTAATATTTGACAAGGGAATAAAGAATACTCAATGGAGAAAGAGTAGTCTCTTTGATAAATGCTGCTGGGAAAACTGGATATTCACATGTAAAGAAAACAAATCAGGTCCTTATCTTACACCGCTCACAAAAATTAAATTGAAATTGATTAAAGACTTAAATGTAAGACCCAAAATGTAAAATTACTAGAAAAAAAATAGGAAAAGGATCCTTGACATTGCTCTTGGCAACAATTTTTAGATATGATACCAAAAGCAGAAATAAATAAGTGGACTACATCAAACTAAAAATCTTCTGCACAGCAAGAGAAATAGTCAGCAAAATGAAAAGACAGCCAATGGAATGGCAGAAAATATTTGTAAACATGTATCTGATTAGGGATTAATATACAAAAGAAATTCATAAACTCAATAGCAAAAAAAAGATCCACAAAAAACAACCACACACACATACACACACAACACAAAAAACAAACAATTCAATTAAAAATGAACAAATGACCTGGGTAGACACTTTTCCAAAGAACACATACAAATGATCAACAGGTACATGAAAAGATGTTCAACATCACTAATCATTAGGAAGATGCAAATGAAAACCACACTGAAATATCACCTCACACCTGTTAGAATGCATATATCAAAAAGACGAGATAAGTATTGGCAAGAATGTGGAAAAAGGAAACCCTTATGCACTTTTGGTGGGAGTGTAAGTTGGTGCAACTACTATGGAAAACAATATGGAGGTTCCTCAAAAATTAAAAATAGAATTACCTTATGATCCAAGAATCCCACTTCTGAGTATATATTTGAAAGACATTCATATCTCCAAGAGGTTTCTACATTCCCATGTTCATTGCAGCATTATTCACAATAGTCAAAACATGGAAACAACCAAAGTTTCTACCAATGGATGAATGGATAGAGAAGATGTTTTATAGATTGAACAATGGAAATTTATTTAGCCATGAGGGAAAAAAAGGAAATCTTGCCATTTGTGATAACATGGATGGGCCTTGTGGGCATTTTACTGAGTGAAATAAGTCAGTTGGAGAAAGACAGATACTGTATGTTCTTATATGTGGAATCTAAAAGAGCTGAACTCAAAGAAATGGAGTAGAATGACCGTTGCCAGGAACTGGAAGGTGGGGAAAATGTAGAGATGTTGGTCAACGGATATAAACTTCAGCTATAAGATGAATAAGTTCGCCCTAACCAGTTTGGCTCAGTGGATAGAGCGTCAGCCTGTGGACTGAAGTGTCCCGGGTTCGATTCCGGTCAAGGGCATGTACCTTGGTTGCGGGCACATCCCCGGTGGGAGGTGTGCGGGAGGCAGCTGATCAATGTTTCTCTCTCATCGATGTTTCTAGCTTCTATCCCTCTCCCTTCCTCTCTGTAAAAAATCAATAAAATATAAAAAACAAAAAAGATGAATAAATTCTGGGGGTCTGATGTACAGCGTGGTGACTTGGTGGATAATTAGCTCTACTGTATTATAGACTTGAAAGTTTTTAAGAGTCTTAAATGTATCCATTTTGCATTTTGTATTTACACTGAGTGGCCAGATTATTATGACCACCTGACATTTGTAGGCAAATTTAGCTATAATTTCGTGCTGAAGTTGCTAGAGGACCAGACCATTATAAATAGGGAAGCAGGTTAATTACCATGACAGCAGAAGTGATTTTTTCTGAAGATATGGATAAACAACGTGATTTAACAGCCTTTAAACATGGGAGATATATCCTGAGTGGCCAGATTATTATGATCTCCTGATGTTTGTAGGCAAATTAGCCGTACACTGCATCGTATGGGATAATGGAAGCCTAAGGCCTGTTCGAACACCTTTGCTGTTTGCAGTTACCAAGATAAAACATCTCCAATTCACACAGGAACACAAGGATTGGACAGTCGAGCATTGAAAAAAAGTCATGTGGTCCGATGAATCACATTTCCAGTTGCATCATGCAGATGGCAGAGTGAGAATTTGGCAGAAACAGCATGAAAGCATGCACCCCACATACATGAGGACAGCCCTTCAAGCTGGTGGGGGCAGTGTTGTGGTTTGGGGCATGTTTTCCTGGCATGATTTGAGCCCTTGAATTCATGTGGAACAACATCTGAATAGCACAACATACCTAAGTATCATTGCTGATCAAGTTCATCCTATCATGTTGATGGCGTATCCCAAAGGAGAGAGCTTCTTCCACCAAGACAATGCGCCATGCCATGGTGCCCGTATTGTGCAGGAGTGGTTTCAAGGACATAAGGGAGACTTCACCTAGCTTAGGTGGCTCCCACAATCACCAGATCTCAATCCAATTGAGCATTTGTGGGACAAAGTTAAAAGAGCCATCAGGCAGCTGGTTCCACAACCATCAAATCTCACAGAACTGGACAGTGCTATTCATTAGGCATGGTGTCAGATTCCTCGCATCACCTTTCAACATCTCGTGGAGTCAATGCCAAGAAGAATCGCCGCAGTATTGAAAGCAAAAAGTAGCCCAACAAAGTACTGATGGGTGGACATAATAATCTGGCTGGTCAGTGTATATTAAATCATCACTTTGCATGCCTTATACTTACATATGTTATATGTCAGCATCTCAGCAAAGCTGGAAAAAAAGACAAAAACATATAAAGTAAACCAGCACAGTGTTGTATCTTATCAAGGGGAAAATATGTGAGACAAACAAGATATTGGCAGATGAGAAAGGAAGACCAGAGAAGACACTTAGAAAAAAAAATAAAGCCCCAGCTGGTCTTGGAGAACTGGGAAGAGTTGGCAGGTTGAAGAAACAAGGAAACATGCCTAGTGGGGATGCAGTAGAGAAGAGTTCATTAGGAAGTATTTTACCTATGGTCAAATTAAAAGTAATTAAATGTCTCCGTGCCTCATGCTGAGTTATGTGAACATTGGGGGAGCACATGGACGTGGTTGGAGGATTGGGGTTGGGCGGGGGGGCGCGGTTTACTAAAAGCCCCCAAAGAAATATGATGCATTTCTCAAGCACAAATTTAATTGATTATTTGGAGAAAAAGTTGTATAACCTAGTAAAAGTATTAAATTATATTAAAGCATATGCTAATATATGTGGAGAAAATTCATATGAATTTTCAAAATAAAACATGAGATTTCAAAGAAATCTCTGGCTCTCGTGTGGAGGGAATTCAGCCTGTCCCCCAGATTCTTTGACTCTCCTCTGTATTTGGAGTATTTTAGTGGAAGAGACTGAGAAGCACTGGATCCCTTTACGTGTGTAAATCTTGAAACTTTTTTTTTTTTCTAGTTTGTCTTCTTAGGCTGTTTAGGAGTCTTGACATCTGAGCTAATAATGGTTCTGGTACCTGATAGTAACTTAAAGAATTAACTCATGGAGTAAAGAGGATCTAAGGCTGCCCAAACGTTGTTAAGATCACCAGCAAAGCCCTAACCGGTTTGGCTCAACGGATAGAGCGTCGGCCTGCAGACTCAAGGGTCCCAGGTTCGATTCCGGTCAAGGGCATGTACCTTGATTGCGGGCACATATCCAGTAGGGAGTGTGCAGGAGGCAGCTGATTGATGTTTCTCTCTCATCGATGTTTCTAACTATCTCTCTCCCTTCCTCTCTGTAAAAAATCAATGAAATATATTTTTTAAAAAATCACCAGCAAAGACATCTTCTAGAATGGCTTATTGTAATGGCTTTGATTTTTAAAAAAGAAGTCTCAACTCAGCATGTAGAGGGAAGCGATCCTGAAGCGAATGTGTATTAACAAAGAAAAATCTTTATTACTCAATGGCAGCTTTTATGTGGTAAATCTTCTTTCAAATTATAAGCATAATTAAGTACATAACATGATAATGTCGTTAATATACCTAACATATTTAGTAACTTACAGGTCAGCAACATCTATTAAAACAAAATTTTTCTTAATCTGAAGGAAATAGAAAACACTGCAATAGAGAAATTAGATTTAACCTGAGAAGTCATGTTATTTGCCATGAAGAGGCAAAGAGATCTTCTGAACAAGGGAATGGGGTAGAATATTGTAAATCACTTCCCCACCCCACAGCCCCTCTGAGTTTTGTACTCATTGATTATTTGAGGTGTTGTGGGTTTTCAGATCATTAAACCCACATACTAAAATGTAAGCATAAACAGATGACAAAACTAATGACAACAAATAATTTTGACATAATCTGAGACAGTGAGCATGAGGTATCAGATGTATGTTACTTATTGATCAGAATGAAAATGTTTCTGTATTGGGTATGTTTTAATTTTAGTTCTCTTTATTTGGCTTTTCTTAGTCTGAGCTTTAAATTCTGCCCTTCAGATGTCAAATTCTATTTGTGATACACTGGCTATCAGCTCTCCATTATGCACTCACTGCAGACAGAAGGAAAAACTAAGGGATGATGTAAGAAGAAAAAAATAGGGTATATTTCTTTTTCTTAAACTCCTAAGCAAGCATGTATAAAATCACTAGATTTTCAGATACTATTTGAGCTATTAAATATTTTAGGTTTCTTGTGTAGATTAGTATCTCATATAAGTCAATACACTGCTCTGTGATGGTCTGAATTCTTGTAAAATGATGTCACAAATAGTACAAATTGGTTTCACCTTACTTTCTGATTTTGTCCCTCATTGGTGTTTCAAGGTACTTGGTGCTGTTCCTTTTGAATATATTATTTTAGCCCATTTTCCTGTAGCATTAATCACTTTATTTTAGTTCCTGGGAACCCAGGTGTGCTTATCTCAGGTGGTAATCCTGGCATGAAGGGTGCCAGTGATTACCTGTGTTGATAATATCTTTTGAATCACATATAACACAATAAAATTGTTCATCTATTTTCTCTCCCACATGATTTAACTGAAGCGATCATTAAGTGTCACTGTTTTTATTGGATGTTGAAACCATTCCAATTTCAGTGGCAGTGCTACAACTTGGCATGATTTTAGGTGTGTTTTTTTTTCATAGAATAAAAATGATTACTTGGCTGAGATAAAGGTTTACTTTGGCCAGACTATTTCATTGTCCATTGTTCACTCTAGAGAATCTGTCACTCACCATTACAATCACAAAGGGCTCAGAAAGGCTTATTTTGCTTTCTTGTTATTTCTTCTAAGACTACTGCAAGTTCATTGGGGAACATAAATGAAAGGGCATTAGTAAATGACTGTTTAAATCAGTTAAACTTTTATGGTTGTTTGGAAAGATTTCATATGGTTTCCAGATGATTCATTTAAGTTTCTATATACAAGAAAAACATTTTTGCTTCTAATTGAAGCAGAATTTAATCTGTTACCTTGTGTATTTATTTAGTTTTCATTTTATGGATGCATATCTGTCAGTTTTAGGTAAATATTTTTAAAATCACCATGTCAGACTTCTCTCTTGGTATTTATAGTGTTTTCATTGACTTATCTGAATTAATATTTAGAGTTCTTTGATAAAATTTTTGCCTTGAATTACAAGATTACAGTCCAGAGCGTCTGTTAACTGTTACCTAGTTTCACTCTCTAAATAGTATAAAAGAGAGAATGGGGAGTTAAATAATAATTCTCAGTTCACAGAATTAGTTGGTGACATGGCCGAGACTGGACTGGAACTCTCCTGAGACCTGGTCTAATTGTTTGTTTTACCGATTCACACTGCTATGTTTTTTCCTTTTTCTCTTTCTATATTAACAAAAAGTTAGAATTCCAATCTCTAAGATGTTTTTGTTGTTGTTAGGAATTTCTATGTAGAGATTTAGGTGTGAAAATGCCACCCTGCACTTCTAAAGAATAAGTTTGTTTTCAATCTCATTTATTTCAGTTACTTTAATGCCAAAACCATAGCACTCAAAATGCTTATATTTTCCTAGCACTTTACACCTTATCCTTTTCTTTTTTTACTTAGGTTATATCATCCTTCAGTGATCTCATTTGGATAACAGTAACTAGACCCGGAATCTCAGGGATGTGAACATTAACACTTTCCCCTTGTCATGTATATATCATGATAGTACCTAGTTTGATGTCAGTCATCTCCAAACTTGCCTCTAGATGGTATTGGCTCTTGGGCAAAAAAACTCACAAAAACCTCCTAATAAAAAAAGCACTCCATGGAAAATGATACACTCTTGTATGACTATTGGAGCTATAGTAGGACACGTACTTAGGTGGACAAGGCCACGCCCCTGAAATGGGTGAGGTGTCCTCTGAAAGGGAAGGTGATAGCTGATGTTTCCTCCCAGTCCATCATCTGGGGAAGAGGAGGTCCTCAGACACAGCACTGCAGCTCAGAAGATTTGCTAATGCTTGCTAAGGGCAGTTAGACAACAAAAATAAGTGAAGCTGGCCAGAGGGAGGCTCCAGCAAACTGGAAGGCATGTGCCCATTTATAAAGGGGCAGCTAATGCTCAACTACAGCCACATGTTGCCATGTAGGAATAGGGGCCACATGTTTATATATCTTTCATGTTTATGCATGTGTGTGTGTGTGTGTGTGTTTTCAATGCCAGAAAATGTTTTTGCTTTTATTAAATACGATCACTCCAAATTTTCAATGCTGGTGACTAAATTTTTAAAAAATAAATTTTGACTGGAAACTCCATGTTTTCCACAGTGGCTGCACCAGTCTGTGTTCCCACCAACAGTGCACAGGGCTTCTCTTTTCTCCAAGCCTCACCAATACTTACTGACTTATTGATGATGGTCATTCTGACAAGTGTGAGGTGATAATCTCATTATGGTTTTAATTTGCATTTCTTTGATATTTAGTAACATTCAGCATCTTTTCATATGTCTATTGGCCATCTGTATGTCCTCTTTGAAGAAATGTCTATTCAGGTCCTTGGCCCTTTTTTTAAATTGGATTATTTGGGGTTTTTTTGGTGTTGAGTTGTATAAATTCTTTGTAAATTTTGGATATTAACTTCTTGATGATAGATTCAGTGAGTTGCCTTTTCACTTTGTTAATGATTTCCTTTGCTTTGCAAAGGCTTTTGAGTTGATGTTGTCCCATCTGTTTATTTTTGCTTTAATTTCCCTTGCCTAAGGAGATATATCAGAAAAATATGGAACTACCTTATGACTCAGTGATTCCACATCTGGGAATATATCCAAATAAACCCGAAACACCAATTCAAAAGAATATATGCACCTCTATGTTCATTGCCGTGATATTTACAATAGCCAAGATTTGGAAGCAGCCCAAGTGCCCATCAGTAGATAAAAATTCTGTGATACATTTACATAACGGAATACTATTCAGCCATAAAAAAGAAGGAAATCTTACCTTTTTTAACAGCATGGGAATAAGCCAGACAAAGAAAGATAAATACCATATGATTTCACCTACGTTTAAAAAAAGAAAAACAATTATGAAGGAATATAGTTAGCCTTATCAGTCATTCATACTGTGTGTTAATAAAATGGCCAGAATTTTTACTTGAACTAGTTCTAACGAAGGTAGAGCCAAGGAGGAATCCTGAAGGACAGGTGGAATGAGGGAGAATTAACGTTGTAGAAGAAACCTAAGGAAAGGAGGAGGAGGAAGGGCTTAATGAAAAACACCGTGTTTCACTTCTGCTTATGCCTGGTCTGATAAAGTTCTCACTCATCTACTGTGAGATAGGTCAGTGTTTCCTGAACTGGGCTTCATAAGCTACCATAGTTTTATAATAGTGAACTGAGGTCTTAGGGCTGGCATAGGTCATATTGCCTGGAAAAGCACACAACCTAGGAGCACCAGACATCTGAAGAATTCCTCTAAAATGAAAGACAGAGATGAAAACAAATAGGGAACAGAAACTCTTCAGGAGGAACACTCCCCCAAAATTCTTATTAACATACTCTGAAATATCAAAGAAAATACTGTACCACAAAAAAAGAAGAGTATAAGAAGGAATATTTTTAACTCTGAAAAAATATATTATAGATGTTAAACTCAGCAGAAAGAATGGAAAATAAAGATAGTACTATATTCCAAAGGGGAGCAAAGAAACAAAGAAATATATGATAGGAGAAAACAGATAAGAAAATTAGAGGAAGTCTCCCATTTAAATAATATGCATCGTAGAAAGAGCAAACAAAAGAAAACGGAGAGGAAGAAATCATCTACAAATGGTCAAAGATATTTTCTTCCAACTGAAGGACGGATGAGTTTCTTGATAGAAAGGGCCTACTAAGTAACACCTGCTTTAAAAGATAACAGTTGATTTACATTAAAACACACAGCATTGTGAAATTTTACAGCACTAGCAACAAAGAAAAAGTTCTTCAAACTTTCAGAGAGGAAAAACAAAACAGGACAAATATTAAAGATTTGGAATCAAAATGGCTTTAGATTTCTTATAATGACAGATATTTAAATGAA